>CM034156.1:625925867-625985847 GCA_019776745.2 Taxus chinensis | reverse complement strand
AATGGTTTGGAGAGAATAGTGAGTAAAAGCTAGAATGATTCCCCGTGGTGTTTTGCTCTTTTGAAGTCCTCGGTTTTACATTGGTAGTGCCCATAACTTGATTGACTACCAATGAGAGTAATCAAAGATATGGATATATTTAATGCCTAAGGTTATCGCAACTTGGAGACCCAGAACAAGGGCCTCGTATTCCGATGTATTATTAGTGCAGGGGAAATCAAGCCGGAATGAAAGAGGCATAGGTTCAGCATCAAGAGGATGAGAACAACGCCGGCTCCTCCGCCGCGCTGGCACTTTAGATCCATCGAGAAGAGGGTCATTTGATAGGACTCTTCTCCGAAGCGAAGAGTGGCGATGAGTTGGTCGGGAAGTAAATTGGTAAAATTGTTCCCCAGGTAGAGGGGCCTCCGCAAGTTGGTCTGCAAGAGTTTGTCCTTTGATTGATTTCTGTTGTATAAACTCATAGGTCAAGTCGGAGAGGAGAATGAGCCATCGAGCGATGCGTTGTTTAGGTGTGGTTTGCTGTACATATAATGAATGGGGTCTGTGTTGGTGATGGCGAAAGTTTGTGATTCAGGAGGTAATGTTGGAGTTTAGTGGCGACGAATGATAGGGCCAGGCACAATTTTTCTACATGTGTCTAACTAGTCTTGAACTCCACGAGGGTACGAATGAATAAAACGGGCTTGCTCTTGGCGTGCGAGTCGCGATGTGCGAGCAGAGCTCCTATAGCATGGTCAGTGGCGGAAAGATAAAGGTAGAAAAGCGGCAGTCGTTCTGGGGTGGGATAAGCACGGGTGGCTGCAAGAGATACCGTTTTGAGAGCTTTCGAAGGAGTGGTGGAAACTCCTCACTCTATTGAAAGGCAAAGTCCTTTTTTAGAAGGTGATGAAAAGGGTGACATCGATCGAGCGTTGGGAGATGAAACGGCCGGATGGGAGGATTGAAGTTTACCCTGCAAACTACGCAATTGTTTGAGGTTTTTGGGTGGGGGCATTTCTAGGATAGCTTTTACTTTAGATGGATCGACCTCAATGCACGCAAAGAGATGATAAGCCAAAAAAGAAGAAGTTTTCCCGCTAGAGAACAACCAAAGAAACATTTCTTCGGTTGAAGGGGACAGGAATATTGAACAGGCGAATCAAAAAATAATGGTTAAAAACATCGAGATGTTCACTACGATGTTTAGACTTGACCGCGAAGATCATCGACATGTCTTCAAGGATAGCTGTGAATTTAATGTCATTGAAAAATGTAGGTCATAGGCCCGCGGATAGGTAGCACCAGCACTTCTTAAGGCCAAATGGGCGATGATGACACGATAAAGAAGGTTCCCCAAGAGTTATGAAGGCAGTTTTGTGTTGATCGGCAGGGGCAACACAAAATTTGGTTGTATCCTGAAAAAGCCATCCATGAGAGGAAAGCATGTCATGGCCAGCAAGTGAGATCAACAAGGTGATCAATTATTGGGAGGGAAGTCATCCTTGGGGCAAGCAAGGTTAAGGATCCAGAACTCTGTGCATATCCGAAGTCCCCCTGTCGCTTTAGTGACAGGTACGATGTTAGAAATCCATTGAGGATAGTCAATAGGCAAGATGAAGGAAACAGAAAGGAGTCGTTTGGGGCTCCTCTTTGACCAAGGAGCAATGCGTGGATTCATTTTTTTTCTTCAATTTCTTTTTGACTGGTTTGAACGGGGTTTAGGGTGATTTTAATGGCCGGCAATGGTAGGATCAATCCTGGCATGTTCAGCGGAAGACCATGCGAAAATCTTGGTTGCGGAGCAGTGAGAAAGGTAGAAAGGCGGCTTGTTCTGATTTGTTAAGGATTGTCCCTCTTCACTATTTAGGATCTTCCTCCATTGGATTTGATTTCTATAGTAAGATTCGTTCACATAGTTTGGGGTTCAGATGGTAGGGCGATTTTAATATAAGATCAATCCGCGCCTCAGGTAAGTTGAGGATGGAGTCGTCCAATCCTGGCATTCAACACATTAAGCAAAGTCAATCCTCTTCGATCAGGTCTGGAACACTAAGGGAAGAGAAGATGGGTCCTCATTATCGCGTTGATAATGGGAGGACCCTATGAAGATAGCATTATTAAAAAAAAAGTTAGGAGGGATATATCATGGTCCATCGATTCTATGGGTTATGGATGGCAGTGGGTGATGAGGGTTCGGTAGGGGCACCGTCTCCTCGTCCAGGATACAGTTGACAGAGGTGTCTTCTTGTGTAGGATTTCGGAAAAACGCGAGACACTTCAATCATTTTTTGCTGTGGTCACGGGATGATTGTAGGTCGGCCTTGTTCGTAAGCCCAAACCACGCCTTTCCACGCCCGCGAGTCAAGAAGGTGAGGGGCGAACGATGATTTGTCAGTATTGAAATCGGATTGGAAGGGAACCACACCAAGAGGAGGGTCAGGGGTAGGATGGAATGGCGTCACACCCCATAGGTAGGTTAGTGCGTCAATAGGGTGGGTCCGTAAGAGATTAACTCCCCCACCGCTACGGTCGTATTTGTGGATGCGCATAGTAATTGTCCGTTACTCTTCGGGGAGGGGAAAGAACTAACGTTATATAGGCGGTCTCCCCCCAGTCGTGAGGCGATGAAAAACCTCTACTAGGGGTCGGAGGTTGGATTTAGCTGGCGGAAGAGAAGTGTTTTGTGCGACGGTGGTTTCCATCAGTTCAAGGCGTAGGTTTGCAGTTGAGGTGGATGGTTAGTACATTTGAAAGAGGATGGTTTGGGTTGAATGTATGGGGGTCTAATTGTATAAAGCACGCGTTTGGGCGGTATCACATATTTCAAGTTTTGAAGGGGGGAGGATAGCTTTTACAGTGGAAGACTTCCCCTGTACTCAAAATTTTATGCATCGATGTAATGTTGAGGGAACGCATTCCCATGGCTCGAATCCAAGCCATAGGACGACCCCAGACCCTATTATTATATTGGAACTCTCATTCAAGGAGATGATAGAAGAGTTTCGAGTTAATAGTAGTGGGCATACGTGAATTGTTGAGGATCACGGTTGTGACTAAGGTAGAAGGTAGTTAATAGGTCATTGAAATGAATAGCAACATGAATGGTGTTGGCCAACATGCAACTGAAGGGATGTTCATTGTTGGACGGCTTTTTGAAGAGATGATGTTTAGGCTAGCGCCCACGTTCAATCATAACCTGACGTACTCGAATGCTCGGACGTAAGCCGAAAATGAAAAGGGCAGGGGTAGGGTCTTCTGCATCCAAAGTCGATAATTTCATCTTCCGAGAAACTAAACTACAACGGCTTGTTGTTTTGAGATAGAAGTGGTGGGAGATGGATTGATTTGGTGAGAGGGAGAAGGCAACGTGATTGGGTGTTAGAGGAGGGCAACGGTAGGGTTTCGTGGGTTTAACACCTCTAGCCTTGAAGGATCTCAACGAGAGATTGTTGATGGAGGATTCAGAAGGCTGAATGAGATAATATAGTTTCATTTTGTACGGGGCGATTGATGAAGCTGTTTGATCATGGTCGGTGGGGCAACTCCTTAAGAACGGATAGGCGGAGTCCGCGAATAACCCTTTTAGGTGGTGTGGTGTAATTGGATGGTGAAGGGGAAAGAGATGCCGCAGGTTGTGTTTCTTTAGCTTTCCCATTGTTTTTCTGCCTCGAGTAGCAACACTAATCATATTAACTCGCTAGATCTGAGATTGAGGAAGATGGTTGGGCTAATTCATGTCTTCAAGAGGTGGGGTTGAATAATGATAGATCTTGGTTGAGGCAGGAGGGCATCGATTGATCTAGTAGATGGAATTGACGCTAGAGGTCCTCTCCCTTCATAACGTTGTCTTTCTTAATCGGTCTATCCGGGAGAGGTAACTGACGAAGGATGGTTTTTTAGAGCTGGCATCCCTCCCACAATCATGTCCCTGGTGTGCGGTGATAAGCGCAGATTTTTAGACTCATCGTAACCCATAGGTCGGTTAGACGGGCATAAGGGTCTAGGGAGGTAGGGAAATGGTCGCATTCTCCACTAACATAGCAAGGATTTGGAGTAAGATCCTTTGGAGGGGGTCAAAATTGGGGATGAGTGTATGGGTTGTGCGGGTTTTTGGTAATGTTTAGGGCGTGGTTGGTTTAGCCGAGGGGTGTTGCTGACACATGTTTTTCACTAAACGTGGTTTCTTGGACACAGAAGTTACGTTCAGCTGGTTTAGATGATGAGGCTACAGATGGCATGGTAGCAGGGAAAACAACCACGGAGAAAGGGGAGTGACAGAAAAATAAATCCTTTGATGATGGGATTGGTTTAGGGTTGATAGGTGGACCGGATACGTGGGGTAACGATGTTGTGATACCCTTTGATCTCTGTATAGGTGTAAAAGGCGTAGGTCGTTTTGCAGAGAAAAACAACGGAGGTATGATATATTGGTGTAATGTGGAGGGATGAGGTCCCAATATGGAGGTGGTGGACGATGAGGGTTTTATTTTGATGAGATAGGCACGGATTGCGTTTGTCTCCTAGGTGGCGGGGCGGGTTTATTTTTGGATAATCGAGTCGCTTAGGCGGGTGTGTTAGACTGGGCATTGGTGAGGTCCCAAGCGTAGGGGAAGATCTGGCTAAGTTGATAGAAGGGATTCGCATTTGGTAGAGGTGAGGGGGGTGAAGGTGAAAACAGGGGCATTTTAGCTTCTGTAAGCACTTCGGGTATATGGTGGAGACATCAGGATCAGTCATTTGCATTTGAGTAGAAAAAGGGGTACTCAAACGTTCCCATAGGGCCTGTCTATCTTCTGTGGAATGACAGTCTCCAGGTGTGATTTGTAATTTTGGTACGGAAGAAAGGTGGGTTGTAATTCCAGTCCATTGCGGGTGTGACACAGGAGGTAGATGAGGCACTGTATCAATAGATGTTAAGAGGTCGACTGGTCGTTGAAAAGATTTAGGCGATGAGGGACTAATAGGTAGGAGGGCGTGTTCGAGGAGATCTGTCATGTTAAAAGAATGTGGTGATGTTAGTGTAAGAGATTTCTCGTCTAAGGATGTCAAAAGGAGTGGTGAGCCTTCCTCTTGTGCAGCAAGAGTGGTAGAAGGGGACGTCTGGGAAATGATAGATTAGACAACATCCGCTCGCAGTCTTGTAGGGATGTGGTGTAAGAAGACTCATTAATGGGAAGGGAAGCCTGGGCAGTTAACTCTTCTATGGGTAAAGGAATGATTTCGCTTTGGCTTGATGGTGGTAAAAGGAGGTTCGGACTCCTGTGTTAGTGAAGAGGCTTGATTCAAAATTTTCTCGATAGAGGCTTTTGGCTGGGAATCGAATACTGCATGGATCTCATGAACACTCTCCTCAGCTAAGATATCTTGGTTTACGTTGCTGCTGGACGAGTGATTCGGGAATGGCTTGTTGAAAATTTTCAAATTTCGGTTAGCAGGGGCGTTAGGATTATCGAGTGTTATATCCCCTGCATCAACCATTTCCTGCACTATGTTTTTCAACATCTTGCAGTTTTCATGACTATGTCCTTTTACGCGGTGAAAGTTACAAAAAGTCATTTTCTTTGTACCAGGAAGGTATTGCGCGGGGTGGAGTCAAACCAGAGTGAGGTTTTACAGGGGGCAAGGTGATAGCCCCAGCTTTGAGCAATTTCTCTAGGATGACGCCATAAGTTTCTCCCAAGGGAGTGTAATTGGTGGGCTCAGCTTTGTATTTATAGGTGGTTTTTGGTGGAGTATTGGACGGTGGTTGGGATTTGACCATCACCGCGTGGACAGCTCCTTTTGATTTAGAAGAGGTTGATGCGTGAGGAGTGGTGGTATTTGGTTTATTGGTAGAATCAGGAGTTCGGAAAGTGGAGTTCTTG
Source organism: Taxus chinensis (assembly GCA_019776745.2). Taxonomy (NCBI): domain Eukaryota; kingdom Viridiplantae; phylum Streptophyta; class Pinopsida; order Cupressales; family Taxaceae; genus Taxus; species Taxus chinensis. The sequence continues at coordinate 625,980,001 of CM034156.1, read as the reverse complement.
TTGCGCAACCGCAATTTCTCTTCCTCTAAGGCTCGAATTTCTAATTTTCGAGCCATAGTAAAGGCCTCGTCGAATGTACGGAAAGTTTGAATTTGGAGGGTAGGGGAGATGTGCTTAGCGCATGCCCGCGTAAAGAGTTCGATAAGTTCGGTTTGAGGCAAGGCATACGTAAGTTGGTTGATAAGGCCCCGCCATCGTCCAACGAAATCTGCGATAGATTCGTCTTCGAATTGTCGGATGGCATAGAGGTCAGTGATAGATACTTTCTTGGCAATGTTAATGGAGAAATGATCCAAGAAAGATTGGGCTAGTTGGTTAAAAGAGAAGATTGAGTGCTGGGTTAAAGCACTGTACCACTCCAAGGCAGGCCCTGATAAGGACATGGGAAAGGTGCGGTAGTAACAAGGCATCATCATGGGCAATCAAATAACAAGCATGTCTAAATGATCGCAAGTGTTGTTGAGGATCCTCTTTACTGTTAAAACGAGTAAACTTTGGCAACTCCCATTGAGGAGGATATGAATGAAGGGGGACAGAAGGGTGAATGGGCTCCCGACAAACTTGCTCGTATGTCAAGGCGCTACGACTTCCTGAAACGGAAGCCTCCAGGTTTTGCATTTTGTCCATCATTTGCTTGATGAAATCTGTGGTTGGATGAGGTGATGGGTGCCACAGAATAGGGATGTCCCATATAAGGTGTTGAGGTTACTGGATACGTGTATGGGAATGAAAAGGTAGGCGGAGCTTGAGAAGGAAAGCTCGTTTGAATAGGTGGCAGAGAGTAAGTCATGAATGGAGTGGTCTGAAAGAGAGACGATATAGGGGCAGTTGGTGGTGGCGATACGTGGGGTCCAAGATTAACAAAAGGAAAGCTAATCGGGGTCGTATATGAACCTCTGCCGCTGTCGGATTGGGAGACGGGGCTAGTGATGCGGGAAGTAAGGTATTGTTATCAGGAGGAGTAGGAGCTAAATGAGCAGCTATACTAATAGGCATGCCCATAAGGAGCTGACCATCAGGCGCACGGTCAGGGGTATGAGACAAATAGTATTGTACAGCGCTGGGATTAGCATCCAGAAATTTGGCAAAGTCCTTGTCTCCTACAGGAATTTGGGGGATCTCACTGGTGTCCGTAGGGTTTCCTATAGAATGTGAAGGGGGTGATTCAGGCAAAGAAACAGAGCAAGCGTGTGAAACCATGGCGGCGGCTTGCTTCCGGAGTGATGACAACCATAGACCAGAACACACAGGAAAGTTTCAATCTATCAAGGACAAAAAAACAACCTCAGAATGGTATGAATTTAGCAAGTTGCTGGTTTGTCAGGGGCTGAGAGAGACAGTAACCGATATCGGTTTAGTAACCGGTGTCGGTCACAGGGCAAACGACGTCGGTCCCTTAACCGATGCCGGTGTGTCAAAAATCTAGGAATAAGAAGATACAAAGGGGTTGCTAATTTGATTTTTAGCAACGTTGAGTAGTTTAGCAACTTATGATCACAGAAGACAAAGTATGACAGAGAAAAAGGATTTGAAAACAAGCAAGATGCACACGTAAACCCAGAGATTAATCCTAGGGTTAATTTTAGTTATCGTGGGCTTATGCCTTTAGACGTAGAATGATGTCAGAATCCTAAACAACAAGACTTAGGGGAAATGTCAAGTTTTTTTTGGCTTATAAGGTTACCTCAATCGGGCGGAGGAATACCGCGGAAAAGGGGGGATGTTTGAGCTGTTGTGTTAATTGTGAAGTGATTCAGTATGTGTTGTGCAGTGAAACTAAGGTTAATTTCCTGTCAATACCGTGGATATCACCCCCACGTGTACGACCTGTTACTTAATCTATGTTCACTAGAATTGAAAAACAACAGGCAGGAATGTAATGCATGTGTTTTAAAACCCAAATCGAAAGTGATATTCGATGAAGCAAAAGAGATGACTTTTACTAATGCAAGATGCAAAAACAAAGCAAGTTCTTTTACCAGAATAATAAAATACCCTGTGAATATCTCTAGAAGAAGAAAACAGCAAGTATGCTCCCTATAAATGAAAAGCAAACAAGAAATAAAGAAAAACCCAAAATGGGTCCCACCGGGCGTGCCAAAATGTTTCACTCGGAAATGCTTCGTTCCTTATAGAAACAGATAAGGTTAGGGTTAGGAGGAATACCTGTAGAATGTCGAGATGGGTGTGCGCGTACCGTAGAGAAAGATCAGGTTGACTGCGGAGAACTCCTTTTTGTCTGGGAAGGACTACCTGCAAATAAGAACACAAGACCACAAGATTTGATTAAACAATAAATGAGGAAACTGCCTTGGGCCCAGGAAATGTAAAACTTCCTTTCGAAGGTGGTCAGTTCCCCTGCTAATATGAATTAACACAAAAATACTGTAAAATATCAATCAAATTGCTTGGCTGAACTGGGTAGGGGAAAGGCTGTTTTTCCTGGTTTTGATCAAAGGAACCGATGCCGGTTACCTATAACCGATGGCAGGTTACTGATAACCGATACCGGTGGTTCTAGGATCTTCTGGGCTGGTTGTGGAGTTTGTAAGGGCTGGTTTTTGGATGGATATTGGGAAATGGGATGGTTAGAAGGTAGAAATGATAGTTAGAGGCAATGGTACGTTGGATAATGGATTCAGGAACGGATTTGGGAGGACTGTAATTCCAAAAGCATAAGAAATGTTATAATGGAGGACATGCAAGATGTAACTTACTGGTTTTTGACGAAGATGCAAGTTGATCTCCTTGGCTGCCAACTCTTCTTCTGGCTTCTTCACTCGTCTCTGCTTGGTCAAGTGAAGTTCTGGACTCTGCTGATCGCTTTGGACTCTCCTTTGATTAAAAATCCTTCGACTGATCTCCCAAAATGAAATTCCGATCCGTTGTTTGGTTTGGGGAGCCCATTTACAGGGAACCGATGGCGGTTGCGTAACCGACGGCGGTCGAGTAGGAAACCGGCATCGGTTAGGAAAAAGTAGGCTATTTTTAGTAAAATAGCCCACCTTCCCTGCTTTTCTCCCGAGAGATCAGTTGCGGGCTTGGTCAAGTGGCTAGAAAGGTCGGCTTTGGGTGCGAGTAAGGAGGCATTAGTAGTTATGGATGTGAGTCTAGACCAAGTCATGGGTCTTAATTAGGTTAGTTTAGGGTTAGGGCTAGGTCAGGTCATGGTGAGGTGGCCAAGTGAGGGGGATTAGTTGTGGGCTTGGTCAAGTCATTATTAGGTTGGTTTTGGTGCGGATGAGGAGGTAATTAGTCATGGGTGTGGATGTAGACCAAGTTATAGGTCTTAATTAGGTTAGTTTAGGGTTAGGGCTAGGTCATGATGAGGTGGCGAATGAGGTGGCAGGTTTGGAGATGTGGATTTATTAATTATAAGGTAATTAATAAATAATTGTGCAAGGTTTAGGTGGTGAGGTTAGGTTGTGAAATGAGATGCGGGGCACAGGGTGTCGTAAGACACAAATTTGGTGTCTACATTAGCCCCTTGTTGTCGTGTAGCTTGTCTTGTAAAGCTGCACTGACAATAATAAGAAGTGGTTACTCGTTAAGGGTATAGGTAATCCCCCTCAAATCTATCACAGATTGAGGTGACGTGAAATCAGGGATAGGGTTGATAAAGGGTGAATGGTGTTGAGATGATGGTAAGATGGTGGGGTAAGTTCAAGGAAGCAGACGCACATGAAATGTAGTAGTGTGAACCAGGGTACATGATTTGAAGAGAAAACAAGCAATTCATAGGCAAAGGTCGATAGTTTATCCAAACAAGGGTGATATAATCCTGGTATCCAAGGCATAGGAAGTAGCTCCAGGGGATATAATGGGTAAGGTACAGGAACATTTAGGCATGTTCGGCAGTACCAAATGGTTGGTTTGGTTTGAGGATAAACGTCACGGTCTCGGTCTAGGCAAAGTTGGTCGACTGATCAAGTCAAGTACCCTAATCATGCTAAAAACACAAACAGGTGAGCTCGATTGAACAAAAAGCTACATGATGGGTGGATAAAATTGTAATTTGTGGGTTTTGGGTGAGGGTGAGGTACTTAATTGGTGCGGCCTTGGGTCAGGGCCCGATTGATTAGTGAGGGCCTTGGGTCGGGTCTGATTGGTTGGGTGCGGCCTTGGGTCGGGCCTAATTGGTTGGGTACGGCCTTGGGTCGGGTCAGATTGGGTTGGTTGCAGCCTTGGGTTGGGCCTGATGGTTGGTTGGTTGGTTGTGGCCTTGGGTCGGGCCTGATTGGTTAGTTGGCCTTGGGTCGGGCCTGATTGGGTGGTTGGTGCGGCCTTGGGTTGGGCCTGATTGGTTGGTTACGGCCTTGGGTCGGGCCCTGATTGGTGGTTGGTTGCGGCCTTGGGTCGGGCCTGATTGGTTGGTTGTTGCGGCCTTGGGTCGGGCCTGATTGGGTGGTTGTGGCCTTGGGTCGAGCCTGATGGTTGGTTGCGGCCTTGGGTTGGCAAATGGTTGGTTGTGGCGTTGGTCGGGCCAAATGGTTGGTTGTTGTGTGGCCTTGGGTTAGGCCGATTGGAGTCAAAATAAGGCTAGGCAAGTCAGCAAAGCCAGGGGTAGGTGATGATGGGAAAAAACGACTAGTGGAGATTGGTGGACAAGGGCAAGAGTTAGGTGAAGGAAAGTAGGGAATTGATATCGGTTATGTATAACTGATGTCGGTTTTAGAAGACCGATACCGGTATTCTAGGGCACGAAATAACCGGTATCGGTTATAGGCAAAAACCTATAAAAAGAAAAATACGGCATGTCATTGTCACTTTGTGAATTTGAGCGCCCCATTCTAGCTGTCTGAGGTGTGAAGTGAGATTGTTTGAGTTTGTGGGCTGAGTTGGCACCAGTTAAGTGGAGGAGTGATTGATTGGTAGGCCCCCAGCGAGTAGGAGGTAGAGTTTGAGTGATGGTTGAGGACCCAGCTAAGGAGATTTGCAGGGGCACAGGAGGTGAGTACGAGAGGATTCCTCTAGATCACGTGCGGTGACAATTTGGATTTGTTCAGGATATACCCATGGCTTATAGACCATACATGAGGATCGACGCCGAGGCATCATTCTCACCTCCCCGGCCGACACCTCCAGAAGGACCAGAAGAGATAGCAGCCGATCGCAGGGTAATGGATGCAGGAGCAGCGACAGAGGCTTATAGATTATGGTGGGTAGCAGAGCTGCGAGGTTTACATGAGAGGGGGCCAATCATCCTGACATAGCTGTGATTACAGCAGAGAGAGATTGCATGCAGGGTTTAGTTTACCAGCTTCAAACGCAGGGTGAATGAGACAACGGGATTGTTAGCGGTTGCGCAGTCACGAGTGGAGAGACTAGAGGCGAGATTTCCGTCCATACGAGAGGGTGTATTCATATGTATTCATATGTTACAGGAGAGGTTGGCAGATCAGTGGGAGGAACCAATAGCAGTGGCACCTTTGAGGATGGAGAGGCCAAGTGAGCGGCGTCGATGATCACGATCACTAGTTCGGGATGAGGCGCAAGGGTCTAAGTGAATTTCATAGGGGTAGAAGAATAAATAAGGATGCTAACCTGCGTCGATGATAGAGAAGATGTATTTGTTTAACATCTAAATAAAACTGAATATGTATGTTGATTTGAGTTATGATAATAATAAGAATGGTTGTGTTTTTGAATGTTTTTGTTTGAAAAAAGGATAAAGATGAATGTGATCAAATAGAAATACAAAAAAATATTTATATTTACAACACATGATAGGTTATGGTAGGGGATGGTCGAGCTAACCTTGGGAGACCCCATGTCTCCTAAGTGCTACCTACATAGCCCATTGCACAAAGCAAGGAGGGGCCTCAGACCGATGTAGTTCTCCCTTAGGACCAGGGAGAGGTGAATTCAGGCAATTTTGTGGTTAGGCAATTTGTTGGTTGGTAAAAAATATGATATTGGTAGGGTAAATGGTGTTGGTGTTGGTTGGTAAGGGATTGGCGTTGTTGGTGTAGGTATAGGTGAAGCGAAAAAGTTAGCTTACCCAAGTAGTAGGGAACCGTGTCCTAATTAAGGTCAACACATAATCCTAGATTCGAGTAAAAGAGGCAAAAGTGTCCCGTAGTGAGAAGAGCTAAAAAACCACATATTAACGTAGGATGAGCTTGAATCCCTAGGTACCTTGCATATGTGAGAAGTCGATAGGTGAAAAGAGTTGTATAATCACAATATATCAGATATACGTCACGTCCCTTGAGTTTTTTTGCTTTGACGAATGGTGAGGTGAGGTGGCTGGTAGAGTGGGGTAGAGAGAATTTGTTATAAGGTGATTATGCTGACAAAAGAGAACCAAAAACCTAAATAGACAAGTCCATGACTCAAAAGTGCTTTTGAATACTGCTTTTATTTTTCTGAATATAGACTGATCGATGCGGGAAGTCTACATGGGATATGTATTTTTGTTGTTCTTGAGGTCTTCACGAAGCTGATCAATGCGAGAAGCTTCTGATAAAGGCTGACTTTGTATAGCTGTCCTTCAAGGGAGCAGTCTATTTATAGTAGCAGATGCGGCTTTTGTGTATAGCTGTCCTTCGGGGGAGTAGTCTATTTATAATAGCAGAAAATGTGGCTTTGCACATAGTAGTGTCCTTCGAGGGAGCAGTCTATGTATAACTTAGAGGTCTAGATGTCCGTTTGGCATGAAGCATCTAGTTTTGTAGGAAGTTTGACTCAAGAATATCCCATAAGCTTATAATTGAGAACATGTGTATTTTGATACTTTTAAGTCATGGACCAGACTAAAAAGGGGAAGGCATCTTTAAGAGGAGGTGATGACCAAACCATGTGAGCTTGATTCTATTTTGAGATGCATGAAACAAAGTGTATGAGGTGGTAAACGAGCTCAAGGGACGAGCACAAGGTAGATAAGAAGTGATATAACACTAAATTCAACAATAGAATGGCCGAAGATGCAAGGCATTAAGGGGTTCAGGCTCAGGTTTACCATTAAGCGAAGCTAAACGATAAGTGCCTGATCCATAAGTATGAGTGATAATGTAAGGCCCAATCCAATTAGGAGCAAATTTTCCACGTTTGCTCTTTTCTAGTTTGGTTACATGTTGATTCTCTTTGAGGACAAGATCACCAACCTTAAAGGTATGCTCATGAAGTCACTTATCATAAGCACGCTTGATGCACTTTTGATAGATTTGAAGGTGGTCAAGAGCTGTAAGATGACGCTCGTCAAGAAGCTCCAATTGGGCTAACCGCTCTTGGCGGAAATCATCATTGGTGAGAATATCCTGAAGAGATATTCTTAGGGAGGGTATTTTTATTTCGAGAGGCAAGACAACCTCGGTACCATATACCAAAGAAAATGGGGTGGCATTAGTGGAGGTACGAATGCTGGTACGAAAATCCCAAAGGGCAAAGGGGATGTGATTAGGCCAATTTTTTCCAGAAATCATTAACGACTTTCATGAGAATTTGGTCAGGTTTTGTTAGAAGATTCAGCCTTGACCATTTGCTTGTGGATAGTAAGGTGATGAGAAGCTAAGTTTGATACCAAGTTGTCACAAAGGTCTTGTAACAACTTATTTTTGAAAGATTTTCCATTATCTGTTATCAGGCGATGAGGAACACCAAAATAACAGATAATGTGATGGTTGAATGAATTCTACAATTTTTTTTTTTTTTTGGTTGAAATGAGTGGAATGGCCTCCACCCATTTAGTGTAATATTCGGTTGTTGTGATTATCAATGGTGACGTTGTGAAGAAGAGGGTGGGTGAATCTCACCAATAAGGTCTAAACCCCATTGTGAGAAAGGCCAAATATCTCGTGCGACCTGTAGCGGATGGCTAGGAGTATGTTGAAGGTTGGCATGTTGTTGACACATAACACAACACTTAACATATTTGTAGCAGTCGTTATTAAGAGTAGGCCAATAATAGCCTAGGCGAAGGATCCGTTTGGCCACGGCAAGGCCACTAAAATGTCCACCACAAATACCGTCATGGACTTGTTGGATGGTATAGGTGACCTCCGTGCCGGTTCGACATCGAAGGAGGATGCCATCATCAAAGCCACATTTATAGAGGAGTCCCCCATGATGACATAACGAGAAACACTTTTAAGAAAAGCACGTTTGCCATTACTAGTAAGGTCAGGTGGGAGAACAGAGTTGTAAGGTAGTCGTGAAATTGGTGATACCAGGTATCCTGCGAATTAGCAGACACATTATTTATCATACAAACATTCGGGGCTGAGTAAGATGGGGCAAAGAGTTGTTGGACCAAGACAAATATGTCAGAGTCAGTTGGTGAGGCAGGAATTTGCGAGGCTAAGCAAGCCATAGTATCCGCAAATTTTATTAGTGAGCGGGGGAATGGTTTGGATAGAATAATGAGTAAATAAGGTCAAAAGTGAATCCACGTAATGTTTTTACTTTTTGAAGTTCCTCATTTTTACATTGGTAGATGCCCATAACTTGATTGACGACCAGTTGAGAGTCACCAAAAATGTTAATAGATTTACACCTAAGTGTAACGCAACCTGGAGACCCAAAACAAGGGCCTCGTATTCCGCTGTATATTATTAGTGCAGGGGAAATCAAGCCGGAATGAAAGAGGCATAGGCTCAGCATCAAGAGGAATGAGAACAATGTTGGCCCCTCCGCCATGCTAGCATTTGGATCCATCGAAGAAGAGGGTCATTGGATACGACTCCTCACTGAGTGAAAGAGTGGCAATGAGTTCGTCAGGGAAAAAGTAAAATTGGTAAATTGTTCCCCAGGTAAAGGGGCTTCCGCGAGTTGGTCTGCGATAGTTTGTCCTTTGACTGATTTCTGGTGTACAAACTCAAGGTCGAGGTCGGCGAGGAGCATAAGCCATCGGGCGATGCATTGGTTTAGATGAGGTTTGGCATACATATAATGGATGGGGTCCACATTGGTGATGATAAAAAGTTTTGTGATTCAGGAGGTAATGTCAGAGTTTGGTGGCCACGAATGATAGGGCTAGGCACAACTTTTCTACATGTGTATACCTAGTCTCGTAATCCACAAGAGTATGGCTTATGTAATAAATGGATTGTTCTCGATGCTCGGAGTCACGATGTGGAGCATGGCTCCTACAGCATGGTCGGTGGCGGAAAGGTAAAGGTAGAAAGGGTGATCGTCCTGAGGTGGGATAAGCACATGTGGCTACAAGAGATAGGCTTTAAGAGCCTCAAAGGCTTTGGTGGCACTCTTCACTCCATTGAAAGACAATTTCCTTTTTAAGGAGATGATGGAAAGGTTGACATCGATCCGAGAGTTGTGAGATGAAACGCCGGATATAGATTGGAGTTTTCCTTGCAAACTACGCAATTGTTTGAGGTTAGTGGGTGGGGGGCATTTCAAAGATAGCTTTGACTTTAGCTGGATCGACCTCAATGCCATGCAAAGAGACAATAAAACCAAGGAGTTTTCCGAAAGGACACCAAAGACACATTTCTTTAATAATCTCAAACTTAAGTCAAAACAACCAACATGTTTTTTTCCTAGACTTGCCCATTTTGTACCTCCGGATCTCTTGCCCGAAGCCGCATGCTACCTCATACCATATAAAAATTACCTACTCTTCACCCTTTGAACCATGCCCACTCTCATTTCCTACTGCCTCAAGGGACTTCTTGGAACTTAGACATTTGGTGATCATGTGACTACTTTTCACCGTAGAACAGTCCATCCTAAAATGTCTTTAGGGTCTTATGTTCATCACCTCTAGCAAGGTATGATCTACTCGGTATCATCCTACCCCATCAGGTGGCTTTATTACCCCCTTTTATCTTTTAACCATCTTTGCTTACGTTTTGATTACCTTATACAAGACTTGGTCCTCGACGCTTACTTTTGGGGTAATATCCTTCTTTTGCCACAATCACCCCCACCTACATCATTTTACCTATAATCTACCCACACCTAGCAGATCTAACCCCACAACATACCTAAAAACCTACCAACTCATTTTCACACCTCCTCGTCTTCTTCCCTAGCTTATGGCAGAACTACATCGGCCTGAGGTCCCTTTTCAATGGGACTATGTAGGTAGCACTCCGAGGGCATGGGGCCCTTAGAGGTTAGCTCGGCCATCCTCTACCCTAAACAATTCATCTTCCATGTTCCCCACCATTACATCACACCTTACTCAGTTTCCCTTTTATATACAAAATTGGAAATTAAGCCACATACATAACAAGTTGCTTCATATTTTATACATTTATTACACCTACCATTTCTCTATCATCACTATGCATAGATTATACCACATCTCACATATGATCCCTAGTATCATTCATTGCAAAAATAATGGTGTTGTCCACTCAAAATTCCCTGCTCTTATGAAAGTAAAAAAATTTCAAAATTTTGAGTTTAAGTGTCTTCTCTAATGTACCGAAGTCGTGAAATTGAGAAAAAGTCTACATTTTTGGGTCATTTTGTATGTTTTTCGGGCCTGTCGGACATTTTTGTCCCGCGTGTCCCAAGTTCAAAAGTGCGCTCTGTTCTCCGATCGGCCGAAATCCCCGAAGTTGTTCCATTTTCGGGCCCGTCGATCCCCGAACTTTTCGTCCCAAGTGTCCCAAAACTTATTGTGCGAGCTGTTCCATTTTCGGCCGAAACACCCGAACCGCGTACTTCACACTTTCATGTCCCAACTGTCCCAATTTCAAAATTGCGCTCTGTTCCATTTTCGGCCGAAACACCCGAACCGTACTTCAGAACTTTCGTGTTCCAAATGTCCCAAGTCAAAAAGTGAAAGCTGTTCCATTTTCGGCCAAAACACTCGAACCACGTACTTCACACTTTCATGTTCCAAGTGTCCCAAATCAAATTGTGCAAGCTGTTCCATTTTCGGCCGAAACTCCCGAACCGCGTACTTCAGAGCTTTTTGTCCCAAATGTCCCAAAATGCATTTGTGCGTCTTCTCCCTGTTTCGGCCGAATCGGCCGAGCCTCGTGTTTCAGAACATTCATGTCTCACATGTCCCAAGTTCACCAACGGGCCATTCATACCAGTTTTTCCCGCTCTACCCGAATATGTTGCGTACAAATTCGTGCGTATGCATCAAATGCCCATTGATCACCCTTCTCTCTCCTCAACGGCTATGTAACGAGCCGAGCCACCTTTGCAATTCTTACATTGTTTCCATGCTACCCTTGCTCGAACCCTTGCAATTTGAAAACCTGCGCGTGTTCCCTCCCTCTGAAATTCCTTTCCGAGCCTGGTTTGCGGTTCTGTCCTCCTAGTTGCTATCAATATGGAAGATCAAAGTTCTTGGAGGAGGCTTGGGAGAACTGAAGCAAGCCAAGCTTTGCAATTCTTACATTGTTTCCAGGACTTGCTCGAACCCTTGCAATTTGAAAACTTGTGCGTGTTCCCTCCCTCTGAGATTCCTTTCCGAGCTGGTTTGTGGTTCTGTCCTCCTAATTGCTATCAATATGGAAGATCAAAGTTTTCAAGACTTTGGGGAGAACATAGAACAGTTGGCAGAAAGTCGAAGCTTTCAAGACGCTGGTCATCTCTGCTTTCAAAGACATCACTGTCATCTTCAGGATGAGACTTCTGAGAGCATAGCTGAGACGTTAAGGAAATTCAAGCAGCGGATTCTGAAGTCGGTGGGTCCCTCTCAGTGACTGGCCACCTGTCTTCTTCTCCTTGTTCTTTTCTCTTCTTCCCTTTCTTTTTCCGTTTTCTTGGTAAGAAGTTAAGGTATTGCGATTGGCGGTCCTTAACTGTTCTTGGTTAAAGAAGCGGTTACGAAGAGTAACTGATTTGTAAGCTATATAATGGCCTTCCTTACGCCATTCTGAAAGGAGGAAGAACTTGGCTTATTTTCTGAAAAGTGTAAATATATCATAAAGAAATCAATACAGAAGGACTTTCCATTCTTTGTCTATCTGATCTCCGTTATTCCTAAGCTTTCATTTATTTTCTTTGTGAAGATCATTTGTCTCAAGTTTGTTAGTCTCACCGATTGCATACTCTTCAACTTTGCAAGCCTGGTGATCTTGTATAACCAAGAAGGAACTTTGTGTCCTTGATTAATGAATCTGTGTTATGTTAAGAAACTTTGTGTTCTAGCAGATGTTATTTAAAGAACTTTGTGTCTCTGAATTCCATCTTATTTATCCAATACAAATGATCTTGTTTCAAATTACTGTGACTTCGCATACATAAAGAATTACTCTGATATCTATAATTCTGCATGTTGCCTTTCTGCTCTTTCCCATACTCTTTTTCCTCAGTCCTTTTGTAATTGATGATCTTCATAGAAAACACTTTCATAATATCCAAGTTTAACCAACAAATCATGTTTTGTACATTTGTAAATAGGTTCGTTTCTGAATAAGGGAACCTCTCCCATTAAAGAGGAGGGACTTCTTGTCCCCTGACTGTTGCTCTTCTTAAAAGTCCTATTTGACGACCAACAGTTTTTGGCGACTCCGCTGGGGAAAATCATATTCCAGTTCTGTTATTTTTGATCATCTTTTGATCTGGCGACTCCGCGTTTTACTCGAGGGAGAAGGACCCTTGGTATTGAAGATTCTCAGTTCCAGATTTTGGAGCAGCAGGGTTTTCCTTTCCCTTCAACAAGAAATAGAAGGACTCGTTCGACAAGCACTCCACCTGCTCAAATAGAATTCCTACGGGTGGTATTCCTTCAGAGCCAGCTAGCCCTAATCTGTGAGCTTTGATTCTTGCTGGTGTTGCAGTCCCTCTCCAAGCCGTTTTTCCAAGAATGGCGGCGCCATTACCATGGGGTCATCGTGTCGGGCCCCTGGCCCTTACTCAGCCTTTGCATGAGTTACCCAGAGGTAACCGGAAGAACTTCCCCAAATTCAAAGGTGATGGCAAAGTGCATCCTGATGAACACATCGCAGCCTTCGTTGTTGCATGTGGAGTTCTAGGAGTCGAATATGAAGACGTCTCCGTAAGGCTGTTCATTGAGACGTTACAAGATAATGCTGCTGATTGGTTCTACCACCTTCCGGCTGGTGCTATCACCGACTGGGACACAATGAGAACTCAGTTCGAAAACTGTTTCAAGCCGGCAGAAGATGTACATGCCTTGCTAGCCCAAATCTCTCAGATAAAGAAAGATTCACAAGAGCCCATGAGAGAATTTGTGGCCCGGTTCAACAAATTGATCAATAAAATTCCGCAGCCTACCCGACCTGTTGATCAAATTCAAAAATGTTTCTTCCTAAATGCTCAATCGCCCAAAGTTAGTTATGCACTAAGAAGGGCTAATCTCGCAACATTGGTCGAGGATCAAACTCTCACTGTTAGTATCGAGGATGACTTGATCATGTCAGGGAAGTTGAGAAGAGACCTCCCAAATCTAAGTCTGCTGCTTCTTCCTCTTCCACCCCTGGACCTAATACTGATCCATTAGTTCAGAAGCTTGCGAATGATCTTATTGCTATAAAGAAACAATTGGCTCAGCATGCCCCTTATGCAGATGTTCCAAGAAGGAATTTTCAGCCCAGAAATCGTTTACCTCCTTCTCAAACAAGACTAGCACTTGAAGGACCTCCTGTTAAGGTTCCTGTGAATGCAACCTGTGAGGTTGAAGAGCCAGATGATGATGAGGATAATGAAGCTTGCGAGGAGTTTGTGGAGGAATTTGATGATGAGGCGGAAGAACTTGAGGGATCTCGAGTTAATTTCTTTACCACTGAGGGCATTGATGATGGAGATGATTATGATGAAGTGGTAGCAGACATGAATAGTGAATCATTTGCTGTCATGACTCGAGAGCAGACAAGTCAGAGGGAGAAAGTGACACAGCCCATCAAGAAATCTAAGGAGCAGTCAGCAACTATTCCCGTAATTGCAAAAAGAGGATCTCCTATCCCTACTTCATCTGCACCAAAGGTGAGTCCTGTTAATCCTACTAGCAAAGTTCCTTCTTTTTCTCCTAAAGTTGATAAGCCTAGAATTTCAAATGATGATGGCCCGTCCACTTCTGGGTCTTTTGATATTGTTGATCACCTGAAAAAGACCAAGGTCCAAATCTCAGAAGCTGAGTACTATCAAACTCATCCCAAAGCTTTTGCCAAGATGATTCAATTTGTTAATTCCCATTCCAAGACCACCTCTAAAGGTCTTTTACCCACTCCTCCTTCTGCACCACAGCCTAGTCTGGTAGCTGCTGTCACCTCGCCTGGTGACAAAATTAAACCATTTTATGTAACACTTCTTATAGCTGGCCATAGGCTCAGTAATTGTGTCATTGACTCAGGAGCCTCAGATAATGTAATGCCTGCTAAAGTAGCTCATGCTTTAGGCCTGACCCTCACACGCACTTATGGATCTTGTTACTCCATGGAGAGTAAAGAAGTGCCCCTGGTCGGGAGAATTAAAGATGCACAAGTGGCTTTTGCTGCCTTGCCTGAAAAGAAAGTGTTGGCTACCATCTTAGTAGCAGATATCCCTCCTTCATACGGGATGTTGCTAAGTAGGAACTTCTGCAAAGATGTGGGTGGGGAAATCCAAATGGACTGGTCGCATGCACTCATACCTGTTAATGGACAAATGAAGAAGTTGATGCCTGAGAAGCAATCTGAGTATATTGTGCAAAAAACGGATGATCCTAAAGCACAAATACTCTATGAGGATATGGGTCATGGCAATTACATGATTATGTCCCCTGATGAAATCCAACTTCCCAGAATGTCACCTAAAGATCCTAATGGTATTTGGATTTTAGAGTTTGATGGAAGTTGTTCCTCAGCTGGTTCTGGAGCTGGTGTCCTGCTAGTGTCACCTGAAGGATGCCTACATCCTTTTTCATTTAAGTTGCAGTTCGAAAATACTAATAATACAGCAGAGTATGAGGCTCTCATTCTTGGACTGCAAGTGGCCAAAGAACAAGGTGTAAGAATCTTCTGGCTCGTGGTGATGCAGAATTGATTGTAAAGCAGGTCAGAAACCTTTTTCAAGTAAAAAATGGAAGGCTAAAACATTACCGGAATCAAGTTTGGGATTCCATTGAATTCCTTGATGCTTTCTCTATTGAAGCAATACCTAGGGAGAAGAACAGCAGGGCTGATTCACTAGCTGTCTCAGGGTCACTACTGATTCCTCATCCTGATTTCTCTCAGGATAAGTTCACTATTGAGATGGTCCATCGGCCTAGTGTACCTGATAATACCAATAACTGGCAAGTTTTCAATGATGATCAACATTTTCTTTCCTTCCTGGAACTCAAGGGTAATTTCGAACAACTGTATTTTGAGGGAAGTGACAACCTACCTCGTGAGAGTGTGCCCTTTGACCAAGCAGTCGCCCAAGGGGAAGAAACAGATCAAGATGGATGCATCAATCTCAAAGGAAACAAGATTCCTAAAGGATTGGTGAGTTTGGAGGAATTATTTGATAAACATGACAGGTATGTGAAGTCTAGGGCTTCTACTGGACCTCAACAATCAGCTGAGTATGACAAAATCAATATTGGGAGTTCTACTGATCCTAGGCTAGTGAATATTGGAAAATGTTGCACAACAGATGAGAGAAGAAAAGCAATTGATCTTCTAAGGAGGTATAAGGATGTTCTTGCTTATTCTTATGAGGATCTAAAAGCCTTCAAGCCAAAAGATATGCAGCATTCTATTCCTCTCAAACCTGGAATTAAACCTTTTAAGCAGAAACAGAGGCAGTATAATCCCAAAATAGCTGACACCATCTTTCAGGAAATTCAGAAGTTGTTGAAGGCTAAAATTATTTTTCCCATTCACCATTCAACATGGATTGCAAATATTGTGCCTGTTAGGAAGAAAAATGGTGAGATCCGCATCTGTGTTGATTTCAGGAATCTGAATCAGGCTTCTCTGAAAGATAATTATCCTTTGCCTATGATGGATCAAGTATTGCAAGCAGTAACAGGATCTGAAATGTTATCTATGCTTGATGGATTCTCGGGATATAATCAGGTAGAGGTTGATACTGTAGATCAACACAAAACAACTTTCACTACTCCTTGGGGTACCTTTGCCTACAAGAGAATGCCTTTTGGGCTTATTAATGCTGGTGCCACTTTCCAGAGAGCTATGGATCTGGCTTTTGGAAGTTTGAAAGGGAAGTGTATTGTCATATATCTTGATGACCTGACAGTATTTTCCAAGACAAGAGCGGATCATTTTGATCACCTAGAGACAGTTCTGCTAAGATGCAGAGAGCATGGAATTTCTTTGAATCCTAAAAAATCTGTCTTTTGTGTCACAGAGGGAAAACTATTAGGGCACATTGTCTCCAAGGATGGTATTAAGATTGATCCTGAACGAGTACAAGCTATCCAGCAAATTCCTCTCCCAACCAGTAAAAAGGGCGTGCACTCCTTCTTCGGTAAGATCAATTTTTTGAGAAGATTCATCCCTGATTTTGTAGAATTAACTTTGAATATTTCTCAGATGATGAAAGGGAAGCAAACATTTGGTTGGTCTTCTGAAGGAAAGGAATCCTTTGAGGGTATCAAGAGAGCTATCGCTAAAACTCCAGTTTTGGCCTGTCCTGATTTCAGCAAAGATTTCATCATCTATTGCTATGCTACAGATAATACCTTGGCTGCTGTCTTAACTCAAGAAGACTCTAATGAGCATGAACTCCCAATTGCGTTCATGAGCTATATTCTGAAAGATCATGAGTTGAAATACACCATGATGGAGAAGCATGCTTTTGCAGTGGTCAAAGCTGTTAAGCAGTTTCGTTTTTATATCCTCAACTCTCACTCCATGGTGCTGGTTCCAGATACAACTGTTAAGTCAATTCTCACACAACAAGAATTTGGATCCAAGAGAGGGAACTGGGTTGCTAAGGTCCAAGAGTATGACATTGACATCAAGCCGACCAAGCTGGTTCGCGGAAAAGGCCTTTGTGAGCTCATTGCTGAAGGAGCTAAGCATGAATTACTGGAGAAAGTTGACCTTCCTACCGTTCTGTTCCTTAGCTCAGTTGACGAATGGTATGCTGACATCGCCCATTTTCTCACCTATGGGGAATGCCCCTCTCATTTAACTGCCAAAGAAAAGAGGACTGTTAAATTGAGGTCAGTGCAATATGTATTGTGGGAAAATGCTTTGTTCAAGCGGGGGTTAGATGGGAGATTTTTGAAGTGTGTGGACAAGGAACAGCAGAGAAAGTTTCTCTCAGCTTTTCATGATCAGGCATGTGGAGGGCACTATTCATCAATGGTTACAGCTCATAAGATACTCCGTGGAGGATACTACTGGCCTTCCTTGTTCAGAGATGCATCCAAGTGGGTGGATAAATGTGAGGCTTGTCAGACCTTTGTGGGAAGACCTAAATTGGCTTCTTTGCCTCTCAAGCCAGTTGTGATTGAGGAACCATTTCAACAGTGGGGTTTGGACTTCATTGGTACACTTAATCCTGCTTCTAGTGCTGGTCACACTCATGTACTAACTGCCACGGACTACTTCACCAAATGGGTGGAAGCTATTCCAGTCAAGAGCACTACTTCTGAAGTGGTATGCAGCTTCATCAAAGAGAACATCTTGGTAAGGTATGGTGTACCTAACAAGATTGTAACAGATAATGCTTTGAATTTCTCTTCAGCTGAGATAATGGACTTCTGCTATGGGTATGGCATTTCTTTGGCTCACTCTTCATATTACTACCCTCAGGGAAATGGGCAAGCAGAATCCACTAACAAAAATTTGGTGACTATTATAAGAAAGTTAGTAAATGAGTCTCAACGAAACTGGCACAAGAAGCTCTATGATGCTCTTTGGGCAGACAGGATTACACCAAAGAGAGCTATTGGAATGTCTCCTTTTCAAGTGGTATATGGAGCAGAAGCTCAATTGCCAGTGACAGTGGAACTGCCAGCCTTGCACCTAATGAAGGCCATTGAAGATACTAGTTTCAGAGATGCTTTGGACAAGAGAATTATGTACCTGCACAAACTGAATGAGGACAGATTGGAGGTTGCTGATAGGATATCTGTTCACCAGCAGAAGGTTAAGGTCCTGTTTGACAAGAAAGCCAGGTTCAGAGATTTCCAAGTTGGAGACACTGTGTTGCTATGGGATAAAAGGCATGAACCTCGTGGCAGCCATGGAAAGTTTGATTCCCTGTGGCTCGGACCTTTCAAGATCAGACACTTTGCTGGTGAGAATTCCTTTTATCTTGATTACATGGATGGTTCTCCTCTCCCACTTCCTTATAGTGGGCAGTATCTCAAGTTGTTCAAGTCCTAGGTGATTAGGGAGTCCTTTGTATATTCTGTACAGTGTTTTTGTTTTTCTTTCCTTTTCTGTTTTGGTGTGTTGTCCTCTGTATTGGTCTGCTTTTTGACTCCGTTGCCCAATGGATAAGGTACTGGTCTGCTTCCCCTGAGTTTGTCTAAGTTCTTGCCTTGTCTCATTCTTTGAATTTATGCCAAGTCATCCCCAGAAGGAGCCAGCTGTTGTCCACTCAAAATTCCCCGCTCTGATGAAAGTAAAAATTTCAAAATTTTGAGTTTAAGTGTCTTCTCTAATGTACCGAAGTCGTGAAATTGAGAAAATCTACGTTTTTGGGTCATTTTGTATGTTTTTCGGGCCTGTCGGACATTTTTGTCCCAACGTGTCCCAAGTTCAAAAGTGCGCTCTGTTCTCCGATCAGCCGAAATCCCCGAAGTTGTTCCATTTTCGGGCCCGTCGGAAATTTTCGTCCCAAGTGTCCCAAACTTCAAAATGTGCGCAGCTGTTCCATTTTCGGCCGAAACACCCGAACCGCGTACTTCACACTTTCATGTCCCAAATCTGTCCCAATTTCAAAACTCCCGAGTGCGCTCTGTTCCAAGTTTTCGGCCGAAACTCCCGAACCGCGTACTTCACACTTTCGTGTTCCAAATGTCCCAAGTCAAAAAGTGCAAGCTGTTCCATTTTCGGCCGAAACACCCGAACCGCGTACTTCGGAACTTTTTGTCCCAAATGTCCCAAGTTCAAACGGGCCTTTTGTTCCATTTTCGGCCGAAACACCCGAACCGCGTACTTCGCACGTTTTCGTCCCAAATGTCCCAAAATGCATTTGTGCGTCTTCTCCCTGTTTCGCCCGAATCGGCCGAGCCGCGTGTTTCGCGCATTCGCGTCTCACATGTCCCAAGCGAACCAAATGCCATTCATACTTAGTTTTTCCCGCTCTACCCGAATATGTTGTTTTTCAAACTAATAGATATGCATCAAATGCGCATTGATCACCCTTCTCTCTCCTCAACGGCTATGTAACGAGCAAGCCACCTTTGCAATTCTTACATTGTTTCCATGCTACCCTTGCTCGAACCCTTGCAATTTGAAAACCTGCGCGTGTTCCCTCCCTCTGAAATTCCTTTCCGAGCCTGGTTTGTGGTTCTGTCCTCCTAGTTGCTATCAATATGGAAGATCAAAGTTTTGGAGGAGGCTTTGGGGAACTAAAGAATAGAACTAGTTATATCAGTTTTCAAGAACAGTTGACAGAAAGGTGAAGCTTTCAAGACGCTTTCAGGTCATCTCTGCTTTCAAAGACATACACTGTCATCTTCAGGATGAGACTTCTGATGCATAGCTGAGGCGTTAAGGAAATTCAAGCAGCGGATTCTGAAGTCGGTGGGTCCCTCTCAGTGACTGGCCACCTGTCTTCTTCTCCTTGTTCTTTTCTCTTCTTCCCTTTCTTTTTCCGTTTTCTTGGTAAGAAGTTAAGGTATTGCGATTGGCGGTCCTTAACTGTTCTTGGTTAAAGAAGCGGTTACGAAGAGTAACTGATTTGTAAGCTATATAATGGCCTTCCTTACGCCATTCTGAAAGGAGGAAGAACTTGGCTTATTTTCTGAAAAGTGTAAATATATCATAAAGAAATCAATACAGAAGGACTTTCCATTCTTTGTCTATCTGATCTCCGTTATTCCTAAGCTTTCATTTATTTTCTTTGTGAAGATCATTTGTCTCAAGTTTGTTAGTCTCACCGATTGCATACTCTTCAACTTTGCAAGCCTGGTGATCTTGTATAACCAAGAAGGAACTTTGTGTCCTTGATTAATGAATCTGTGTTATGTTAAGAAACTTTGTGTTCTAGCAGATGTTATTTACAGAACTTTGTGTCTCTGAATTCCATCTTATTTATCCAATACAAATGATCTTGTTTCAAATTACTGTGACTTCGCATACATAAAGAATTACTCTGATATCTATAATTCTGCATGTTGCCTTTCTGCTCTTTCCCATACTCTTTTTCCTCAGTCCTTTTGTAATTGATGATCTTCATAGAAAACACTTTCGTAATATCCAAGTTTAACCAACAAATCATGTTTTGTACATTTGTAAATAGGTTCGTTTCTGAATAAGGGAACCTCTCCCATTAAAGAGGAGGGACTTCTTGTCCCCTGACTGTTGCTCTTCGTAAAGTCCTATCTGACGACTAATTTCGACACGGAGTCTGATATATATATATATATATATATATATATATCTCTCAAAGAATAGTTATCATACATCAAAAACCAGGTGACCACATTTCAGGCATCTTGTCGGATGTCCTCCATTTCTGTATCACCTGTACCCTTGGCCTCCTATGTCCCTGCTAGCACCTCACCTAGGGTTTGTCACCATGGACTGGTGGCCTCTCCCTATCGGGCCTCAGAGCTCACTGACCTCTGGTGCTCTCCAAACTATGAGTACAGGAGCTCATCCTCTCATTGGATGCCTACTATGCCCTGTACTCACCATAGGATATGAAATCTATCCTTTACAACCATAATCTGGTCCTGATACTATCTCACCTCACCTAAGGCATCCCGTAACCTAGATATAGGCATGGTCTATGGTGGTCCCATAGGTCTCGGCCCATGTACCTGCCCTGTAACAACCGGCCCTGCACTTTCCTGTGAACTGAGACCTATTCCCAGTGCCTGTAGTGGTGCCCCCTACCCCTGTACCTATATCTGGGCCTATAAGGCCCCAATCTATGCCTAGGTTGTGGCCAACTGGCCCTGTAAACCTACCATCTGAGCCTGTAAGGCTGCCACCTAACCATCCCTCCCCTGACCATCTCCATCTCCTCCATCTGCCATCTAGGCCTACAGATTGGCCACATGTACATGTAGCTCTTCTACCTCTACCTCTGAAGTCTGTAGTATACCCAAATGGGTAATCAGCATAGCTACCTACCCCTATAGGGTATCTTTTTGCACTATAATGGTAGTTAGGTATGCTGCCCCGGTCTAGGTGGTATGGCTCGTAACTAAGTTACCCACCACTACATGTACTTATCTATACATCTAGTGTCATCTATCCACTAGCTACTCCTCCTCCCCTATGGGAACTATAGGATGTGGCAGAGGTAAGGGCCTCTCCATGTCATCTCTCTGATACTGTGAGAAGGGCGAAGGAATGTCCTATAAGATCCCAAACTACCATCAGACTCTGTCTACCGAGATCATCTCATCCTCCCCGGCACAACAACCTTATATCCACTTCTCTAGTTGGAGCTCAGCTAGCTCCTCATGCATATGCCTATATGAGGGGAATCCCACATATGGCCTCCATATAATGTCCACTCTAGACAATCCCTCCAGTAATTGCCAAAAATAGGCCACATCATGTGTTGGCCTATCCGATCTCCACTCTCTTATCACTTACACCCATCTCCTATATCCCACCCACAAAAATCTCACTGGGAATGCATCTACTTAGGGCATCCCTATAGGCCACACACAAACTATGTGCTCGCATGCCCAGCAGTGTAGTATAAATGTACAGCATAGGATAAACCTACGCAACCACCCATATACCCACATCTCTCTCTATAGCTACAATAAGAATGTTGGTGCCTAGGCAAAGCATGTCTCATGCACCATCATATCATGGAGTACCCCCATTAGTGATCAGGGAAAGTGTCCACCCTCTGCATCTAGAAGTGCATAGCAACACACTACCTCCATACACAAAACCACTAGCCTCGTCTCATCCAGACGGGCTAGGTACATCTCTCCATAGCTCAAATTGGTGCTATAAAATCTCAAATCAGTCGCTTCCTCACCAAAAATAGTCCTAATCAACTCCTCTAAGGCCTCGGAGGAGATAGAGTACACCTAGGCACCCAATATGGGTAACCGTAAAATCCACACAACACGTCTTCCAAGGTGATAGTCATCTCACCCACGATAGGTGGAACGTGTTGGTCACGGGATCCCATCTATCGATGAGTTTGACCATCAAGTTAAGCTGTCAAACAACATGTCTGTAGCATCCAACCCCACTCAAGCCCACTGCCTTCACATGTTACAGCTACAATGGGGTCACTGCCCCGCACACTGTCACCAGTAGCAGCGAAACCCTGTCTCGCATATGTAACTGTGCTCTCCCCTACATCCAGTATAAACACAACATTAATTTACCTTTACCATGACCATATTCACCAATTATCATTACCCTCTACCCTATTTTCACCCTACCCATCTCAACTACCTAGCCCACATCATTTTTGCACCCTTGTGCCTAAAATCCTGACCGGTACCCTATTCATCCTAACCAACTCCGGTCTCTCTTAAACCTTCATTAGTCACCTACTTGCTGACTAATACTGGTTCACCCTTACCGACCATGGTTACCCCTTAACCAACATCAGTCACCTGTTTGGTGACTGATACCGGTTCCACCCAACCGACGCTAGTCATTGCCACAAAAAAAACCCGTGACTTCCCAAAACCCCCCCTTTCCTAAGAACCTCCCCCCTGCCAATTTTACCCTACCTACAATGACCTAGACTACCCCTAGGCCTCTACCACCTGACCTATACCATTTACTACCCTCCCCCTTCCTCTTTTTTCCTGCTATTCCCCCATACCCAAATTTAATTTTTACCCACCCACCAGAAACTAAAAAACAACAACAACCTACAAAGAACAATACTCTACTCCTCTAATCTATCAAATCCACAATGTAGAGTAGGGTGTTTACCTCGTCGCATTTCCGTTGTCTCGGTGGTATGTATGGCCACTGTTCTGGTGGCCCACCTGATCCCTCTCTGGCCTCTGCCATCACCGAAAGCTACTCACAACCTATGACCAATCAAATCTCTCACCCTGATCTCGTGGACCCCGCTGCTCACCAACCAAACCCTCGTCTAATCACACTGCCAGCTCACTGTCTCATTTCCTTCGGACACCTTTTCTCTCTTTTCTCTCTTTTTTTTCATTTTCTCACTTCACAAATAACAAATGAATAACAAAAAATGTGGATTTTTTGTTTTTATAACAAACCTAACCTAACCGACGTCAGTTACCCTTACCCGGCATCGGTCGCGTGCCCTACCTAACCATCATCAATTGACCTATACCGACATCAGTGATCCATGACCGGCATTGGTCACCCTCACATGCACATTTCCTTCCCTTTTCCCCTTTTACCCACCCTATCACCCATATCCTTTCCCTAACCCTACCTTTACCCAACCCATTTACCTTACCTTTCTTGACCTCAACATTTACTACCTCCCTTTGTCCTCCTTTAGGGACTCATTATTTTACCCCTACCTTGGCCTTACCCTTATGCCATGACCTAGCTATTTGGACCTAGACCATTGCTAGTGAGATCTACCCTCATGTGTTCACTATACCTTGTGGCACTGTTACCTGTGTTGTTGACCTCGTGACCTTACCTAGCCTATTACTGTGACCATTTATCCTAACCCACTACCTTTGGTGTACCGAAACATACGTAAATGTTCCTGCACCTAACCTACGTTGTGTTTCCTAACCATATCTTATACCTTGGATACCAGAATCACTTCAACCTTATTTGGATAAACCTATCAACCTTAGACAATGTAGAGTTTACCTACTCTTTAACCTAGTAGCATGATGTAGTTTATACGTGTGCGTGCGTTTGAATTTTGCTACCTTTGACCTTGACTAATTACTTAGATTTCCTGAGTAGACCTTTCATCCTTTTGAATCCCCATTCCCCACATGCCTTTTCCTCCCACTCACCTTTTATCAAACCACTCACCAATTCTTCCTGTCTGCCTCATCAGTTCCTAGTTTGAGGGGGATCACCTTCAAACAAACATGGGGCAACCACATCCTATTTTTGTTAGTATCACTTACAAATACAAGATACACAAAAAATAGGGGCAAAATGTAGACACTAAAATTAGATCACACTCCCCTTTGGTCCCTCAATGAATAAGCACCCTTCATCACATTCACCTAGCCATGGCCCCCTTCACCCCACTAATATTAATTTAATTAAATTAATCCATTATCCTCACTATATTTATTATTTAAATATCTTATTTTAAATAATATCCACACATACAATTCACTTAGACACCTCACCAAACCAACTAATCCTAAGACCTATTCTTAGTAAGTTGTCATAACTAACTAAGACTTACCCAAACCCTAAAAATCAATGCCTACATTCCCTCTAACCACATTCCCACGTGCTCACAAGAAGCTCCTAGTTGAATCCGTGGGTCAATGACATGAGATCCAAGGAAATCAAGAGGATCTCCCTAGTCTAGTAAACCTAGGAAATCCCACCTTGACCGATGCCAGTTACCCCAAACTATCACCGATTAAGCCGGAACCACCGTCGGTTACCCTTTAAACCCCAAAACAACCTTATTCTCAAGGTTGGAAGGTGGAAGTTGGAAGTTGGAATCAAGAAGCAGAAGGGTAGCAAGTATTAACACATCTCAGAGAGTGAATTCCAGTGAGAATCTGCATGCAAGGAAGGAGATCAAACATCGTTTCCTGCATAGCCATCCCATCCATGATCTAATCTAACCAAACAAAGAGGAATGTACATGCATTCCATGTAGAATCTTTCCTTTAGTTTGTGATCACTTGCAACCTTCAAACCTCTCATCAACACCTCCATCCCTCACTCATAGGTATTCAGGACCAGATTCCAAGTAAGTATAATGCATCATACTTTTCTAGTTTATTTCATTTCATATCATCTATTTTTTACCTAGCCACCTATTGACCTTCTCCAACATTTCCACCTCCATATACCCATTGAAAACCTCACTAAAACCTACCCAAATAACCCAATACCTCATCCCGACCAACCAAAGTCCTTTGTGTAATCACAAAGGTGACCCAAAGCTTGTTCTGTGGCATTTCCAGATTTCCACAGTAAATGGCACCACTTACGGTCACCCTAACCACTGTTGATCTCTTTCTTTACCCATATAGCCTAGAACATAGACCTACCCACCAAATTTCATCTCACCCTCATCCACCTGTGATCTACCAGAGACCTCTGTCAAACCTGTAGATCATAGAACCAAACATTTGACCTTTGGATCCTATTCTAGCTTAGCATGTTAGATTAGATCTATTTATTATTTTGTTTTAAGTGAGATACCTAAATCATTTCAAATTACAATAGGATTTACTTTGTTTACAACATTAAATTGTTTAAAATAGTGGACTGATAGCCATCTAAGAAGTATCACACTTCCCAGATCTAGCATACGCTAGGTAGTTCACTGCCCATATTGTTTAATTCCTTCAGGTGGTCTTGTTTTACATTACAGGTAGTTCCTCCGAGCCAAAATAAAGCTCTCATGATCAGCTGTGGATTCGGAAGTCATATGCACGCAATAACCCATCAACTAGCATTTGAATAGGTATTCCTCTTATGCCTGTTACCCTATTTTTTTCATCAACACTTTAAATAAATGATCTAATAAAGAGGTGAAACACATTCCGGAAAATAAAAAATTTTCACATCTTTAAGAAGTAGTTCCGTAACCACAAATCATCATCTAATCAAAATAGTGAACCTTCAACAAGGGATAACAATGTCCGTGAATTCCATGCAGTTTTTTATATCATACCGGTCGTTCATCAAATTTCACCTATTTTATCTATTGAGGAAATTTTGGCATGAGCTCCTCTACCCACAGAGGAGCATACCTCTTCTACTCCTTCACCCATAGAGTAGTCCCCTTCATCTCCCCCTACTCTCACAGTTGAACCCACGCTTTATGTTGATGCCATTTTACTGTTTACCTCACAACCTACAGAAAAGTCAACAGTATTAACTCTCCCATCCACAAGAGAATCGACATCACCTTCTTCTCCACCAAGGGATAATTCTACCTCACCTCACCTACCATCTCTCATACCCATGGGAGATTCTTTAGACATGCCACTACCTATTGGGGAGTAGTTATCCCTTAGCATCCCAGGACCCCCGTTGACTTGATCTCGGCTCTTTTACCCACAGGTTTTGAGGCGTAGCTAATTCCCTGTCTCACAGACATATTTTACAGGGATTGCCACCAAACCAACTTCATCTCTTCCTATGAAAGTTTTGTTTTCATGGCTGGTCGATCGCTTGGATTACATGAATAATTCCATGCTCTAGGGACATCTTTGGCTCCCCTTTTCAACCCAAATGCAAATACTACCTAAAGATACTTCCATGATCTACCCAAAGGTATTTCCAATAACCAGATCGGCCCTGATCATGCCTATAGAAACAAATTCTTCCTCATCTCATATATCTACATCTAAACCTTTGCCTATGATGAAAACCATTTGAATACCTAAGAACCTACCCACACCTATATCTTTATTAGTATCTAGACCTATCACTACCTTGGGTGTCATACCGACGTCAAGCCTTATCCATCCATCTATCAAATTTGACATAGCCACGTCTTCCCAAACCTGAACCAACATTATTCCTCCACCTAATAGGAAGACACAACCTTTTAGGCCACATACACTAGTCTCACCTGCCACACCTTTTTCAACTTCTCCCCTTCCATCCATCCTAGGGCCTCACCCATCAACCCTGGCCAAACAAGATCCTATCCAAGGCCCTCCTACCCAAAGCCAGTTAAATGATGAGAAAACATATTACTTCATTACGATCCTTTGTTACACCTAATTCACCCAAACACCAAACACCCTCTCCCTCACTCATGCATTTCTTACCACATATATCTCCACCAGTTACTATAACTCCAACTTTTCCTATAATACTTCAACCCATACCATCCACCTAACCTCTACTAACCACTTCCACTATAACTCTATTTCCCCCGTGGGTAACTCATCCTCTTCCCCCATATGTTTTCCCTTTTGTATCATGTAATCTTGTGTCACCTTTACCCAAGAAGGAGCAACCCAAAGATAAGAACCCACTACCCTCCAATAAGGTAGTTAAACCAAAAAAACCTCCATCACTAGCTCTTGTACTGCACCTTTACCCAAGAAAATGCCATCAAAACCTAAGACAATTCCACTTACTGAACCATTAGGCCAAACCATTCCTCCTCCTATAACACCTCTTCCCTCATGTTCATCTGCACCTTTACCCAAACCCACACTCACTTCCCATTATGATCCATTGGCAGGGTCATACACCAAAATTCTAACCAACCTCTTAGAGAATCCTATCATCACATTACCTCTATTTTGAACTTACGACCCTGCTCAAACCCAAACCAAAAGGGTTTGATGAAACCAAGATTTGTGCATAATCATCGTGTGTCTAGGACATGATGTATAAAATTGTAAGGTCTCTAAAAAACTGTTCTTCTCTAACTTTGTCCTCCTGAATAAAATTTTTGACAATGATTACCTTCTTGATAAGGACCATGTTCCACCTTAACCTATCACCACACATCATCATCCCTTGATTATTCAATGACCTAGCATCTCCACCCCCACAAACCCTTTTTTCCACCTCCTTAAATTTGAGATCAACATGGTCCGTATTAGAGAGTTGGCCAAATCACCACCCAAATGTTGGTGTGCCCAACTCACTTCACAAGGCCTTTGACCCCCATTAGGATTTTTATCATCATGTCATTACACTACTCATCCCACACCTTCTTCAATTTACCACCTCCCCTTAGATTAACATGGTCCAAGTTACCACCCGCAGCCCCAGAAGGACAAAGGAAAAGAAAAAAGCAACTAGCCCATCAACCAACCCCGTGCCCAATATAGCATTTGCACCCATTCCTGAAATCACCATTCAAGGACCCATATACCCTATCTCTGATTGGGGTCATCCCATTTTACAATGATATCAATCAATTACATCAATCCCCTCTAAAGATGTATTTATACAATCTCATCCAAACTTCTGAATCTCATAGACAAGCCCTTATGGAGGTTTTACAATCCATCAAAGTTTTACCCAATGATCCCACACTAGTGACCTTCATTATCACCCCTCATCATGTGGTCCTACTCTAACCAAATCATCTCCTTCTTATACCCCCATGCCCACTCAACAAGTTGTGACTCTCAATTTTTCTGATGAGCAGATTTTACCTATCTAGTCAGATGACCTTGATCCCTACCCTTTTCGTTTCCATCTAGATCAGATAACATATGCATATGACATGTCTTGATCGATGGTTTTTCTAGAATTAACATCATCTCCTCCCATGCATACAATCAAATGTGCATCCATTCGAATTGTATGCATAATAACCCAGTTATGTTGCTCTCCTGATCAACAATGTCTTCACCTCCACCCTTGGCACCATTATTCTCCATGTTCGTGCTAGGCCCTGCAAACTGTCCTGGAATTATTCTACATCTTAGAGGGAGATTTACTAGTATAACCTATTGCTCGACAGACCTTTGGATTCACATCATGGGTTATGTCCCTTCAACTGTTACACTACTATGTAAAATTTTAACATGAAGGGAATAACTATACCATCCCAACCCGACCTTTTACCATTAAAAACTTGTAAAATGTTGTACTCGACCTAATGATGTCCTTTGTACCAGTCAAGGCATCTGCCACTACCTCCTACTTCTCCTTCACCCATGACCCCCATCCACCAATGATAATCGCCACCTCTCCCACACCTAACTGCTTCATATTGCTACTGCTTTCTACAACCTCTGTAGGTTACCCATCAACTTCCCAACCAACTGATAACCCTCCTACCCAATCATCTGGTGATTCGTCTATCCCCACTAGCTTGCATATCAACTACTAATACTTTAGAATATTGTTTTTCAACAGCCTCACTTTGGGGGAGTACCGCCTCTACAATATTAGCACATTACTCACTCCACAAGAGTATGGAAACCTGTGCACCAACACCCTCATTATGACTATCACATAGGAGAGGTCTTTCCCTTATTTTCCTCCCCACCTTCACACCAACTTAACATATGGGGGAATTGATACTATCAACTTATTTACATCGAACCTCCATCACAAACATGATTCATTTTCATCTGACCTCCAATCCCTAAATAACTGACCACTTTTCCCACACTTTCCTTCACCACTATGCATGGAAAAGCCTTTAGCTTTGGTTTTTATGAACAAGGTCGTCATACTATCATTCCATGTGCCACCCATAAACACAACGATCGCAGTGGCATTGGCTTTACAACACCATCTTCCAGGAAGGCTTGCAAATCGACCTCATTAAGGAAGGACAAACCTTCTCCACCCCATTCACCAACATCACCACATTCACCCACGGAGTCCATAGATCATGAAGTATATTCCTCCTAACTTTTTTTTTGTAAACATGATTTCCTTGGGACCTCTTACTTATCAACACGTAATGATGAGGCTCTTTCTTCTTTTACCATTCCTGTATCCTAATATGATCAATGATAATACACCTTTTATTAACATGCTTTTTAATGTCAAGACGATGAGTCTATCCTCACCTACCTTGGTGTAGAATATTATTATATTCACCATTATCGTTACCTTCTAAGATATAAACCATGTTGAATGGATCGACTTATCGAAATCAACATTAACACTCATGATGACCCCGCACATTCTAAAGATAGGCCAATATTTAGATGCTACTAAAAAGGAAGATTTTACTTCTTTCCTCTAGGATCATAGCAATGCTTTTGCTTAGTCCTATGTTGATATGCCCAGTATTGACCCAAACATTATGGTTGCCTACAATATCATAACCATTCCTGATGCCAAACTTGTAAAACAAAAACTGTACGGAAAATGCATCCTTGCATATGCTCTTCTTGTCAAAGAAGAACTTAAGAAACCTTCTCTCAATTTCTTTCATCCAACCCATTGACTATCCCCAATGGATTTCTAACATCATTCCTGTCACAAATGTGACAAGGGGGACTCCACATTTGTACATGGATTTCTGTAACCTCAACATAGCTTACCTCTAAAGATGACTTTCCTCTATCAGAGTATTGACATAACTAGTTGATCACACCATGCTGGCCATGAGATGCTATCACTCATGGATGGTTTCTTGGGTTATAATAAAATATTATTCACTCCAAAAGATCAACACAAAACTACCTTCATCACTCCTTGGGGTATCTTCTATTATCAATTCATGTCGTTTTGTCCTTAAAAATGCTAGTGCTATATATCAGTGAGCCATGACTTATATCTTCCATGACATCATGCATCACATATTGAAAGATTACGTGGATGACTTTCTTGCCAAATCCAAACATTGGGCTAAACACTTGACATTCCTTAAAGTCATTTTGGACCGCCTCATCAAGTATTGTGTTCTCCTTCAACCTAAGAAGTGTGTCTTCGCGGTGCTTTCAGGAAAAGTTCTTGGTTTCATCATTTCTTTGACGTGGCATAGAAGTCGATCCTGCATTAAAGTAAAGGCTATTCTTGAAATTTCTTCACCTACTAATCTCCATCAACTTTGAAGTTAGTAAGGTAAGTTTCAATCTGATCCGTTGGTTTATTTCACAACTTTCTGATTATCTATCAACCATTTCATCATCTCCTCAAAAAGGATGCATATCCTTCAAATGGGATGATGAATGCCACAAATCCTTTAACACCTTAAAACAATAACTATCTTCAACCACTAGTTAGCTCATTCCCCCTAAATGATGACCAACCCTTTTACCTATACATTTTTTCTACTGACCATTCCTTAGGTGTCATGGTCGTTTATCGTGATGAGAAGAACATAGAAAAATTGGTTTATTACATAATTCGTACCCTTTTGGACTACAAACTAGGTACACCCATGCTGAAAAACTTTTCTTATCTTAGTTTTTGTCACCACTAAACTTTGTCAATACCTACTCAACCAAAAAACCTTTGTCGTCATTAACACAGACCCGCTACATTACATGTATGCCAAACTCTACCAGCATCAATGTTCTACACATTGTCTCATGCTTCTTGTAGACCTTGACCTCGAATTCATCCATCAAAATTATATCAAAGGCCAAGCCATCACTAACTAACTAGCAGACACTTCATCTCCCCCATCTCCCCCCTACTCTTCATCCTTCTGGCTGACAGCCTTAGTAGAACAATTAGCAGAGCGGTGGAAGACGGCCTTTTAAATGGTTCTAAACCCACTTCTCTCAGCCAAGCTGTCTCTCATCAACAGTTTGCAGACGACACTATCCTTCTTCTTCTGGCCTCAGTGGTTGAAGCTAAAGCTATCAAGGCTCTTCTGCAGCTTTATGAATCTGCTTCCGGGCAAGAGATCAATTACGACAAAAGCATCCTTTTTTTCTTTAACACCCCTGGGGAAAGACAACTCAAGATTGCTAAAATTCTGGGCTATAAAATTGGTACTCTTCCAGCAACGTACTTAGGCCTCCCTCTTGGCACGAAGAAAGTCTCTCACATGGTGTGGGATGATTTATTGACGAGATTTCAGAAAAAAATGGCCGGTTGGAAAGGGACCACTCTCTCTAGTGCTGGTAAGTGCCTTCTCATTAAAAGCACACTCCAAAGTTTGCCCATATATATCATGTCACTATTCAAAATTCCTTCCTCCTTCAGAGAGAAAATTGAAAGGATTCAGAAAAAAATTTTATGGCAAGGCATGGAAGAAAAGTTCAGATTTCACCTTGTGGCCTGGGATAAAGTCTGCACCCCTAAATCTAGGGGAGGGCTGGGAATAAAAAATATTGAGAAAATGAATGAGGCACTCATTGCTAAGATGGGCTGGAGATTGCTTTCTGAGAAACAACCCTGGATTGATGTCATTAAAACAAAATACTTGAATCAGCAAGCTGTTTACTCCTATCTGCATGATGAGCAACTCCCCAATGGTTCCATTTTTTGGAATAATCTGGTTAAGAGTAGAAACTTCATTAAGAAGGGAAGCAAATGGAAAATTGGGGATGGCAGCGACATTAACTTCTGGGAGGATAACTGGTCCAATGATAATCTCTTGGAGAGATTTGGGACTGCTAAGGACAGTCTTATAAGAAAATATGGAACTAAAGTCAAGGACTACATTGATGGAAATGGCACCAACAAGAATTGGAAAAGACTTACTATGGAGAGTATTGAACTGAAACAGACTATTTCCTCCCTCCAAGACCTTTTGGATCTCTTCCCTTTGTGTCAGCTGGATTCCAAGGATGAGCTGATCTGGAGCAATTCACACGAGGGTAAATACTCAGTCAAATCTGGTTATACCAGTCTTTTCCACAGTAACCAATCAGACTTTAACTGGAACTTGATCTGGATGCCTGAGTTAACCCCCAAAATAAATTTTTTTCTTTGGCTGGCCATCAGAGGCAAAATTCTCACCACTGACAATTTGATGAAAAGAGGATTTATCATTCCCAATTGGTGCCACCTTTGTAGGAATAACTATGAAGACATTAGACATCTGTTCATACACTGTGATTATGCCTTTAGAGTTTGGAACTTTGTCCTTTCCAAATTTGAAGCTCTCTGGGTGATGCCGGAGGATCTTACTCAGCTGTGGAACCAATGGAACCCACCATTCAGACATTGTGCTATCAGAAGAATCTGGAAATTAGCCATCCCGCATTTAATTTGGAGGATCTGGAAGGATAGAAATAATATAGTTTTTAGAAATAAGAAGCAGAATTTTAAACTCACTACTGGCAAGATCTCCCAAGGCATCAAAGAGGACATGGCCAGATTTAAACCTCCTAAGAACAATTGTTACCCCTGAAAATGAAAAGCACATCTTATCAAATTGGCAGATCGGATATTGGAGCAACCCCGGGAATAGTGTGGATAGATCTTTGGTCAAATGGCATCCCCCTGAATCCAATTGGTTCAAGCTGAACTTTGATGGTGCCTCTAAGGGGAACCCTGGAACAGCAGCTGGAGGAGGAGCAATACGGGACCATAAAGGTAATTTGATTGTTGCATATCCTGGAAAAATGGGAATCCAAACCAATCATTTTGCAGAAGCTTTATCTGTTCTCTGGGGTTTGAGAGTTGCTTGGGCCCAAAATATCCAGAACCTCATTGTTGAAGGGGACTCCCTTAATATTATTAATCTGCTTAATCAGTCCTCTTCTCCTAGCTGGAATATCAAAGATTTTATCTCTGAGTCCATAAGCATCAGTCATACCTTCAACAGCATCAGAATCATACATACTTACAGGGAAGGTAACAAGCTGGCCGATGCAATGGCCAATTATGGCATTAATATAAATTTCACTATTTGGGATAATGATAGTATCCCTAATCAGCTTCACAACAGCATACATGCGGACCTTCACACGCAAATAATCTCTAAAGATATGCTTTAATCTTTGGAGGAAATCCATAAATTCTTCCACAGGTGCTGTTTTAGTTTATTTGGCGTGGCATATGATATCTACTCCAAATGATAGCAAGATTTTGTTTAGGAACTTCAAGTGGAGTTGTCTAAATTTAAAAACAGCGCACGCGGGAAGTACAATAGCTGTTGATATTCGGTTGCCAAGCTCCGCAAAAACTGAAGATAACTACAAGGTGAAAGCTGACAGGATAAGGGTTTTCACGCGCGACTTCACGCAGACTCAGATCGGCAATCCTACAGCCGTTCGTGGGAGGACCAACGGCTACAGTTCCCATTTTTATGCGACCCGCAACGGTGAGAAACGAACCACTCTCAACGCCCAAAGGTATTTTGAAAATTGTTGTAACCAGCACATCCTTGTGAAGATGGGAGGGCCTCCCTGCCAGATTGAGCCGTGTGCAGACCCTGACTGGAAAGATAACACTGAGCTCTGGAACATTCTTAGTATTGGCGGATTCACCAACTTTGTGGAGAGAGTGCAAGGGCATGATCAAAGCATCTCTGTTCGCTTTGCCAAGGAATGGAATGAGAGGATGGTCGACTATAGAGGGCAGAAGATTCTTATTAATGACGAACTCATAGCCGAAGCGACTGGCCTCAGCTTGGAAGGATACCGCTTCTTCAACAAGAGGGTTATCAAAGAGGCTGAAGAGAGAAGATTTGTGGAGGAGGAGGAGAAGCTTATATTCAACACCGCGGGTCTGCTTGTTAATTCAATTCCTTCTCCGTATGATGAAGTCACCCGCATGATGATTCGCTACATATCCTTGGAAGGCAGGTTTGTTACTGTCCCTGCCAAGCACCTTGTCTTTTTGAATCACTTTCGTAGGAGTAGGTTGGTTTGCTTCCCCCACTATCTGTTAAACTCTCTTGAGCGCTCCATTTTGGAGTTCCAGAAGCATACCCGGGCGGTTCCCCTTCACCAAGGGCTTATTCTGCTTATTCACAAGCACTGCCTTATTAAATTCCCCGGTCTCCCTTCCTCTCCCGGCCTGGCTTTGTTGGGCTCCGTTGCTGCCAGTCCTGTCTCCCCTGCTGTCCCTGCTGCTGCCCCCCCCGCCTCCGGTGCTGATGCCCCCATGCAGGCTGCTCATGCTTCTCCTTCTTTTCCTCCTGCTGCTGCCCCTGCCACCCACACTGTCTCTACTTCTAAACGTGTCACCAGGGCTTCTAGGAGACTCAACCTTGAGTCTACTGCTGAGGGGGATGAACCTTTGGATGACATTGCTCGTGATCTGCTGAACATTAGTAGTGCCAGTCCCCAGGCGGCACCAACGGATAACCCTTCTAGAAGATTGGAGGCCTTAGAGGCTGAGCTTAAATTGCTGAAGGATGAGGTAAAAAATATTGCTAAGCAAAAAGGCAAAAAAAGCATTGAGGGAGAAGGGAGCATTGGCAATAGCCAGCTTGATGAAATATACAAAAAACTGACCTCCCTAGACTCCCGCCTTGGGAAAACGAAGACTAGGCATGAGTATAATATTGCAGCATTCAGGGCCATAGAGGAATTCATCGAAGGTCATGCAAGAAGTGTTTCGCATCTCAGCGGTGTCCCGATGACTCTTTGGGGCAATGAGAAAGAGAGTAAAAGAACCAGAGAGGAGCTCGATAAGACGGATGCTGCTCATATGACCACGCTGGGTATGTACCATGCTTGGAAAAAAGTAAAGATGAGTATTGATCAAGCGGCCAAGAAGTAGTCCAGTTTTACTACTGCTTCTTGGCTGTAGGCTTGCTGTTTTGTTGCCGTTGTTTTGCTGTTAAGTCTCGTTTGTGTTGCTGTTTCTAGGCTTCGGTGTTCTTTGCTGTAACTTTTGTGCTTTGATACAGCTTCTCTGCTCCTCTCTCTTATTCAGGCTTTTAGGCCTCCTTTTGTACACAAGGGTATAGTCCCTTTCAAAAAACTATTTACCAATATTAAAAAAATCAGTTCATCACACACTAGAACCAAACAAATTTAGATTCAACTACAAAAAAGTTTGAACATTAACAGCTGGTTGGAAAATGATCAAGAAGCTAAATTGTTTGATGTCTTGAAAGGTCATACTAGATATTTTTCTTGGGAATATAAAGACATGAAAGGGATCAATCCAATTATTTTTACCCATCACATTTATATTGAAAATGTTAAACCGGTTAGG
The DNA here is from genome assembly GCA_019776745.2 of Taxus chinensis. Lineage (NCBI taxonomy): Eukaryota > Viridiplantae > Streptophyta > Pinopsida > Cupressales > Taxaceae > Taxus > Taxus chinensis. The sequence continues at coordinate 625,944,335 of CM034156.1, read as the reverse complement.
CAACCTAAGAGAAGGATCAACCTAAATTTGAGGGACATAGTCAAGAAACAAATTGAAAAGCTATTACAAGTAGGCTTTATCTACCCCATCTCAGATAGGCAGAGGGTGTCTCCTCTTGTGATTGTGCCTAAAAATAATGGAATATGGATCATTTGTGTTGATTATAGGAAATCGAACAAAGCTACACTTAGAGATTATTTTCCCTTACTATTCATAGATCAAGTTTTAGACAACCTTTTAGGTAAATAGTACTTTTCCTTCGTGGATGCCTTTAGTGGATATAATCACAATCAGGGTGGTTGATGAGGATCAGAAAAAAACTAATTTTACTTTTCCATTGGGTACCTTTTCCTACAGGGTATTGCCATTTGGACTATGTAATGCTCCAACAACCTTCCAAAGGGTTGTATTAGCAATTTTTACATATCTAACCAATGATTGTGTGGAAGTATACATGGATGATTTTAATGTGCATGGAGAAACATTTGATGATGCCTTTAAAAATTTGGATAGAATATTAACAAGATGTGAGCAACATCATTTGTCTTTTAGTCATGATAAATTCTTAATGATGGTTGATGAGGGAATTTTACTAGGACACCACATTTCAAAAAAAGGAATTCAAGTTGACCAAGACAAAATCAGGATTATTTCAGACTTACATGTTCCTCAAACTCCCATGGATATCAAGTCATTTTTAGGACATGCTAGATACTATAGGCGTTTTATTAAATATTTTAGTAAAATTGTTGCCCCCATGTTTGGTTTTCTTAGCAAGGATTGTGAATTTCATTGGGATGAAAAATTTCTTCGCAAGGATTGTGAATTTCATTGGGATGAAAAATTTCAACATGCTTTTGAAATGATTAAAGAAAAATTAATCACTGCCCTAATATTAAGAGGACCTAATTGGGAGAAACCTTTTCACATCCATATAGATGCCTCAAATAACTCAATTGGTGCAGTTTTGGGACTGAAAGATGAAGACGGGAAAATGTATACTATTTACTACCTTAGTAAAAAGATTACTCCCACTGAAAGAAATTAGACCACCACTGAAAAATATTTTTTGCCTGTGATTTATGCAATTAATAAGTTCAGACATTCTATTAAAGGGTAAAAAATAATTGTACATACAAATCACCCAACAATTAGATACTTAATGAACAAACCAGTGGTTGGAGGTAGGATAATTAGATGGTTATTGATTTTATAAGAATTTGATATTACCATTGTGGATAATCCAGGAAAATATAAATGTCGTAGTCGATTTATCTTGTCAGGGAGATTAACCACTACAGGGGAGCAAGATCCAGTTAAGCACAACTTTCCAAATGAATAATTATTTGCTATTTCAGTTGATACACCACGGTTTGTTAATATGGAAAATTATCTTGCAACAGGGAAGTTTCCTCCTTCTTTTACTGATAAACAAATGAAAGGATTAATCAAAACCAATGCACAATTTAAATGGTTAAATGGAATGTTCTATAAATGTGGTCCTAATTTGGTTTTACGCAAGTGTGTGAGAGAAGATGAAATCTTCGACATACTTATGGCAGTCATGATGAACCAAGTGGAGGACACTTTTTAGTAAAAATAACTTCCCACAAAATACTTGGCACTGGCTATTATTCACCATATCTTTATAAAGATGTGAAGAAATACATCAAGCAGTGTGATCTTTGTCAAAGGATGGGACAACCAACTTTCACTAGTGAAATGCCTTTGAAACCTCAAGTAGTGATTGAACCATTTGAAAGGTGGGGGATGGATTTTTTTGGCCCTTTTAGTCCTCCTTCATAAGGAAAAGAGCACATTCTTGTATGTATTAATTATGTAACAAATTGGGTAGAGGTGCAGGCTTTAATAAATGTTAATGAAGATGTAGTTGTTGATATCCTTTGACACAAAATTGTTATGATCCTCCTTCATAAGGAAAAGAGCACATTCTTGTATGTATTAATTATGTAACAAATTGGGTAGAGGTGCAGGCTTTAATAAATGTTAATGAAGATGTAGTTGTTGATATCCTTTGACACAAAATTGTTATGAAGTGGTGCAATAAGAAGTATATTTTCAGACCAAGGTCCACATTTTATGTCTAATATGATCCAGGCCTTCAAAATGTACTAATAGATCAATCACAAGAAGTCGTCTCCCTATCACCCACAATCAAATGGACAAGCAGAAGTGACAAACAGGGAATTGGAAAACATTCTCACTAAAACAGTTGAAGTAGATGGAAGAGATTGGGTGAAGAGGCTACTTGAAGCTATCTGGGATTATATAATAACTTGGAATACTACAACAGATTTTCTCACCATATGCGTTAGTCTATGGGAAAAGGCCCTTATTACCCATTGAATTTGAACTATAAACAATGAGGAAAACAACTAAATAAATTGGGTATTGAATTGGATACAAAACAAAATGAAAGAATTCTACAAATCAATGAATTGGATGAGTTGAGATTGGAAGCACTTCAACAGACTGAGATAATCCAAGACCAAAGGAAGTAGTGGCATGATACAAATATCAAGGACAAACAATTCAAGATAGGAAGTCTCCTACACAAGATGAATTCTTGAAGCAAATTGAAGTAGACAAGGAGTTTGATCATATGGAAGAAACTATTTTTTCCAAAATGATCAAGTAATTAGATGCAATGATCTAAAATAAAGGGAAGGGCCATGAAAACCAACCAAATGGTGTTCTCTTCCCAATATATATATATATATATATATATAAGGCAATGAAAACCAGTAAATGGCATTGTTTTTCCCAAAAAAAATCTCTCAAAAGGCCAATTGAAAACCAGAAATGGTGGTTGGTCTCGTCAATAAGTGGCTAATTCAAATAAAAGGATTTTCTTTGGAATTCCAGTTGTCTTTTCTAACTATTTTTCTTTTTCACTTATTTTTAGGAATGATGAGTCGTCAAAGCAGATGGATTACATCAACAAGGATGGTAATTATGGCTTGCTCTTATTAAAGGTTAAATTAAAAGTTTACATGTGTGATTAGACTTGATTTAAATAGACGGTATAATGAGTCATTTATTACACGTTATGATTAAAAATAAGTAATCATGAAGGTGATGCCTACTTAATAAGTAAATGTGGCAGTGTATTAATAATGAACTATCATTTAGGTGGAAAAAAAATTAAAGAAATTGCAGAGAAATTCAAGGAAGAAATAGTAGTTTCATATTTGAAATTCTACAGCTAAATCCAACAGTTCCGCAGACAAATCTAGTAGTTCCATAACTATCTCCTGGTAGAATAAGGATTTGAAAGAAGAGAGAATTCAAATTGTCCTCTTTTCCATGGGTATCAAAAATAATTCAGAGCCAGAAGATGATACAAAAATTCTTGCAGATGGAGAACTAGTAGCCATTTTTGAACATGCAAGTTGGCTGGAGTTTCTAAAGAAATTCTCAAAGTACAATGACGAACTGGTAAGAGAATTTGTTGTAAATTTAGAGCAGTCCAGAACTAATATTAAAAGTGTTGTAATTCCCTTTATTGTTAATACAATGAGCAATGTATCTAGGGTACCAATTGTACATGTTCCAAACCCTGTAAAGGGAACCCTAAAATAACTGGTGGAAACCTTAAGTCAAGAGGGTGAATCTGAACCCCTGTATATTTATAATACTAATAAGATCATTAAGGGGTTCAAGAGATCACCTGCCCAAACCCTTCGATACAGTAGCATTCTGGGTAGTTAAGTACCTAACTTGCGATGGAAAATATGGGACTGTTGGAAGGGAGGTCCTTAAAATGATTATATATCTTAGGTATGGGGCAACAAAACAGTAGTATATAGTAAACCTTCAGGGTTCCTCTTTGATTCCATCCAGACAATGTCTCATAGATATTATTGGGGTGTAGGGACAATTAGGCACCATGTATTAGTCCATCTGGTTTGTCAACATCATTTTATTTCAAAGAAAAATGGAGAAGAAGCATGGGAAAAATTCCTCAATAAGTTCAAACAAAGCCTTGATATTATCAGAAGGGGAATACCAACCCTTTTCTCTCCTAAAAGTAACTTGGAAAAATATCCCCTTGAGGAGAAAAAGAAGGAAATAAGTGGGGTTAAAGTACCAAAGAGGAGGAAATCTGAAAGGATGATCAAAGCTACAAAATCTACTGTTTATTTAAAAGAAAATCCTTCCTCTGTAATAATACCAAAAGAACTAATTTTTGTCTTTGACATTGATAGTTCATCCAAGCTGGACCATGAAGTAAAAATCAGGAGAAGTTCAAGGAGAAAATCCACTTCAGAAAATATTGAAGTTCCTAAAAGGAAAAGAATTCATAAGAATTCTAGGGAAACTATAGTGGATATTGAAGAACACATAAGCTGTTGATATTCTGGGAAGCATGGAAATGTATCCTCCTCTACCAAGTCAAACTGAGGAGTTGGAGAAAGAAGATGAAAGATTAGAAGAGTAGGTTTTTACAGAGATGGGTGACTCAGCAATATTGTCACATGAGGAAGAGGAATTGATATCGTGGAAATAAAAATGGAAATCTCCTTTGGTGGAAGAGCAATGCTCATTCCCTAAGGAACTTTTAGAGAAAGAAGAAAAAACAAGTTAAGCAAGCTTTGTTCTTGTCTAGAGCAAAAATTATCATTAGGGAGAAGGATGAGGAATTAAATTTCCTTAAAAACAAATTGGAGCATATGGAAATTCTTATTGAACAACTGAACACTTAGCTCACAGATAAGAATGAAGAATTGACATTAGTAAAGCAATAAATGGTGGAAAAAGAAGAAGAATGTCGATTGGCTAGTGAATAGAGTGTTGTGACAAAATTATCTTCAGTGGATAAAATTGTACAAACTGAGCTAACTTATTGGCCACTCAAGCAGTTATGGGATGATACCTACAAAAAGCTTAATGAGTTCAAAATATCAAATCAGGAACTAAGAAGCAAGATGGAAGAGGAGAAGAAGGCAAGGAAAGAGTGGGAAGAAAAATTATACAATGAGGAAGAAGACAAATTTAAATATCTTGTAAAAATACAAATGGTTTGCATGACGAGTGAAAAATTACTCACATGCAGGAGACCTTCTCTTGCATATAGTATCTTTTTAGAAGAAAAATTTATTCACTAGAAGTTGTCAAGAATTACATGTGGTTTTCCACATGAAATAAAAGATGAATATGAGTTCATGACAGCCTATTCCTCAGCTAGTGTAGAGAAGAAAAATATTCTCTACAAATTCTATCTCTGTAATCTTATTCTAGAAAAGAACACATGCTTTATGATCAATTTATATGTAGGGGAAAGCCAACTAAATGCATTTGTTTCTATTATTAAAAATTAGGTTGCATGGAAAGAGAGAGATTCCCAAATTGATTCTCCCTTTACGACTGAGCAGCCACCATAGTCCGAACAAGATTCTTAGAGGTAGATAAATCATATTGTCATTCATTTTGTATCCAAGGAGGGATTTAGCCGACTCTTCATTCACTCAGGCATGGAATAAATGGATAGCACTGTGAACAGGGTTTGACCAACCCTGACTACTTTAGGTTGTTCCTTCAACCAGGGTGAGAGGACCCATTTTGTAACCCATATTGGTGGATGACATCTACAGATTCATAGTATTTTTCTTTCCTTTCACAAAATTGATAGGATATCTTCAGAAGGTATGGTCAATATAGTGTAGTCTAACTCTCACGAGTTTTCACTTTAGAGGATGAAGAAACCTTCTAGACAAGATCTGGGTTACTAAAGGTAGTGGTAAAAACTGATTTCTCCTAAATATTGAGGTAAGGGATGGGTAAATCAATGAATTCTCTTAGCATTTAGGAACAGGAAGTGCAAGCAGGGGTAGTTCATGTATGGTTCATTTCTGGATGTGTATTTTATGGTTGGGAAGTTAAGCAGGATAAAGTTTGATTATACCAAATATCTGAGAACTTTAAACAAATGTTAACAGATCCACAAGGCAAAAAGATGAATAGCTTCAAATAGTAAAGACAAACCTTCAACTAGAAAATTGTGCATCTATGAAAGCTCAAAGACACACGGCTTCACACATTATTCAAGGTTTTAACAACAAGAACTCATGTTAAAGACTCAATTAAACTTTAGAAAACCCCTACTATATCACATGCTCATGATACACTCATGAAACTGAAAAACAATCTGTATCACTGAAATGAAAGTAAAGTGAATTTAAATCACTTATTTCATTATGAAATGAAATCTCTCTTCATAATGTAATTGCAAATGCCACAATACTTGTCATGAGGACGATTTTTGTGTGATTTCAAAGGATTTCTAATGTAAGACTACAACAAGCACATATATAACTATTTAAAAATATCTCAAGATGAAAATGGACATAACACAGTTCATTGATCTACACAAATTACTCAAGGTTTCTCAAATTTGATCAACAAGGGAAAGTTTGTTTACAATCTCAAAGTTTTGTCAATGGCTATACATCTACAACCAACTTGACATGATCAATTTTGAAAGGCACAGAAGAAATAACTGATTTCTCAAAAAATTCCCAGAAAAATGGCTTCTCTTAGCTCTTCTCTCCTTTTTTCTCTCTGACTAAATTTTAGAAAAATTAACCCCCCCTTTTGCAAGAGTATTCTCATTGCATTTATACAATTTCACTCACTCACTTCATCCTATTTTTCCCCCCAAAAAACATGAATCTTTAAGGAATAATATTCATTTCTATTTTTTTCCAGGTGGAAAAGTTGTGAGCCATTCACATTTCCTACTTTCATCATATATGATTGGGGCACCATTTCATAATTTTTAACAGTATTTTTAATCATTCTTCTTATCTTGTCATGTAAGAAATCCATTTTTAATAATTCTAGGTGGATCCATATGGCTTGATTTAACAAAAAATCCTTTTCACATTTGATCAATACACCTTGAGGATATACCTGCATTCGTGCCTCTTAGAAATGAGTGTCCTCGCATGGATTATATCACATCAATCAAAGCTTGTACATAGCAGTTTAGGAAGGATTGCAAGAGGAAGGTTTGTTAACTGCATTGTGCCCCTTGTTCTGAGCAATTTTAAGTACCTTAGATTCCTTCTCCCAAGGAAAACCCACCTTTCCTAGGTGGGAAGCTGGGAAGTTCTAAGCTTCACATTTCAACCAGTCAAACATGGACCCTCTTGTCATTCCAAACATGACCCATTATTTGTCTCCCAAAAAGGCAAAATGGCTTGAAAGTCACCTTTCTCTTGCAGGACCTGTGGTCTAGAGCCCTTGAGATTATTCACCAACCACAATGAGCTTGAAGATATTATGGAAGCCTCCACTAGGATGACGTTGACACAAATTTTGAAGGTAGAAATCTAGAGGGATGTCCAGGGACTTGGTAGGCCCTCCACATGTCAGATTATAATTGACTAGTTAGCCTGAGAAAATTCTGACTCAAAACCCAATCCAGCCTTCACATGCCTTCTCAGGTTCACAAAATTATCTCCACAATAATTCCCCAATTGCACTTCAGACTCAGTAATATGGTCTCTCGTCCTCCAACTATTATGGCATTTTTGGGCTTCCGCTACTTTGTTTATCTGCATTGCGAGTCTGAGTCAACTAAGTATAAAGAGGAGCCAACATAAGCCTCCACATGTCTCTTCCGGCACAACTTCACAAAAGGAAGGTCTAATGATAAAGGTGACAACATTCACTCTACCCCTGAGCTCCTTTATTCCTTCCAGGCATTTCCACCATGGAAACTAAGCCTCGTCTTTGCACCTATTTTGTGTAGCCCAAAGACGTGCTTTCCATCCATTGTAAAAGAAATTTGCACTTGACCCGTTGAAAAGTCATTAAGTTCTAAAGAAGGAGCCAGTAGAAACCTCCACGTGTCTCTTCAGTTCCAACTCAAAAGGTAAGATCCAAAGGCAGGTCCCCAAAACAGTGCGGATCCCTCCACCCATGTCCCTAGGTCCTAGTGAGAAAGTTGCCTCAGCCATTGAAAAGTCTCCATTATAAAGAGGAGCCAGCGGAAACATCCACGTGTCTCTTCCGGTGTAACTCCAAAGGTAAGATTCAGAGGCATAGTTCCCAAATGAGCATCTATCCCTCCATGTGTCCCAGGCTCAAGAAATTGAAGTCCCTTTTTTCATGTATTTCAGAAACTTCTAGTCTACCCATTCACTTTTGATGCTATGGCTCAACAGAGGATCCAGTGACGTGACTTAGGCCACTATCTTACTTTGGCGTAACTCCAAAGGTAACCTATGATCTAACTGGTAGGTGACAAGAATTTCCCTAAATGAAGCGCAAGCCCTCCACATGATCTGGGCTTAAGAATAGTTATCACCAGCCATTGAATAGTCTCAATATAAAGATTTCCAGCAGAATCCTCCACGTGTCTCTTTGGCGTAACTTGGTCAAAACTAGAGGTAGATCCTTCCAAATGAGCATAGGTTACCATGTGTCACTTTGTACAGGTCTTAGGTACAAGTTCACTCTTCCCCATACTCCTTCATGTATTTTCCACCTCATAATGCCTCGAAATATCAAATAGTTACCCTCCACATATGTTCCACTTTAGCTTTCTATAAAGGCCTAGATATTTTTACTCTGACACTATCTCATGGATGTCATCCTTCGAACTAAAATTTGGACATAATTGGCTTGAAGATCCCAACAACAAAAAACAAATTGGATAGAAAACTGTAAATAATACCAAGACTCAGTGTGATCCACAACCCAAGGAAAGGACTTGACAACGACACCCTAGTGAAGGAAAAAATTTATGCACATCCACACAGGAAGATAGAAAGTACATCAAACCAGGTGGCTAAAAATTTTTAAATGAAAAGGGTGAGATTATAATTGAGCACCAACACTGGCTCCAACTTAGGGATGGGCACTCCCTGCGAGTTCCACAAGAACAAAACATAATGCAACAATAACAGACCATGTGCCAAAAATCCATTGGGCCATGGAGTCAAGAACTCAACCTCAAAGCAAAGAAACAATAGCCAACCCTCTAGAGGAACAAACCAAGAAACCAACAAAAACTAGTCACCAAGGACCGGGACAAACCGAAACAGAAAAATGCATAAAAATAGAACAAAACCAAAAATTGTACACTATATAATGATGCGTACCTTAGTTCTGAGAAATCAATCAAGGAAATGTTTCAAGTGCGTGCCATTAATAGTAAACTCAAGCATTTCTCCATCTAAATCTTTTAGGAAAAATGTATGCTCACCAATTCTAATGTCAATAGAATAAGGGCCCATCCATAATGCGTCAAACTTTCCATGTTTTCCCTTATCCTCATGTCTACTATCCCACAGTAGCACAAGATCTCCCACACTGAAAACTCTTGGGGTTACCTTTTTATCAAACAATTTCTTCAATTTTTCCCTAAAATTCACATGTCTTTGATGGGATTCTCTTCTTTCTTCATCTAATTCAACAATTTGATTTATACGAGCATCATAGGGACTAATCTCTTGATCCTCCAATTGTTGGATAAATTGATAAGAAGATAATTGCATATGCAGGGGAGGAGAGCCTGAGTTCCATATACCAATTCAAATGGGCTCTTTCCAGTAGCTCTTTTAATAGTAATTCTGTCAGCCCAAACAAAAAACTTCAACTGCTCACCCCACTTTCATTTATTTAATTCCAAGGTCCTCCTGATTATCTTCAACAAATTTTTGTTACTTGATTCTGCTTTTCCATTACCTTGGGGATTGTAGTTGGAAGCATATGCTAAATTTATCTCATACTCCTGACATATGGATACCAAAGGTTTAGCTCAAAAACTCATAGCATTGTCAGTAACTATTTTAGCAGGTACTCCAAACCTACAAATTATATGATTTAAAATGAAGTCCATGACAATTTGGTGGGTTTATTTCTTAGTGGGGATTTACTCTACCCATTTGGTGAAGTAGTCAGTGGCTACCAATATCCATTTATGGCCAACACTTGAAGAATCTGAAATCTCCCCAATGAAGTCCATCCCCCACTGCTTAAAAGGGGCTTCAATTGATATAGGCTGCAACAGGAGGGATCCTGAAGCTTTCAATCTTCCTGAGAAATGTTGGCAGCTCTCACATTTTCTTACCAATAAATTTGTATCCTTAAAAAGTGTTGGCCACTAGTAACCATTCCCTTAAGATCTTATGGGTTGTTACTCTTCTAGTGAAATGCCCCCCACAAACTCCTCCATGGAAATCAACAATTAATTTTGGGGCTTCATCCTCAGTGATACACCTTAAGAGAACTCCCTCAGGGTTTTTCCAAGCCAACCCATAATCAGTGATGATATATTTTTGGGAAGCCAATCTAAGTGCTCTCTTTTGATTTTTTCTTAAATACTCAAGGCATTGCAGATGTCTGAGATAAAAAATAATATCCCTGTACCACTCAGAATTTATTAATTTCTCAAGAATATTCATCCTTTCTTCATCAACCTCATTTATCTCAACTGTCTGCAGATTGCTTTCTGTCATTAGCTTTTCCAAGCCCAAACCTCTAACCAATTTTGTAGTTTGGATGTCCATATCATATTCCTACAACTTATTTTCCCATCAGCATCTCTTACTAGAAATTTCCATTTTTGACAGGATATCCTTGACCATAGTATGAGGGACATAAGCTATGACTTTAGAACTTAAAATATATGGCCTAAAGATTTTTGTGGCTCTGACTAAAGCAAAGGCATGTTTCTCCATAATAGTATACTTCAACTCTGCCCCTTGTAATGCTTTACTAAAGAAATAAATTGGCCTTTCAGCTCCTTCATCATCCTTCTGTAGTAGCACAGATGCAATGGTATTCTCAAAAGCAAAGGAAAACATTTGGAAGGCCTTTTTGTAATCAGGAGCTGCTAAAACAGGGGCATTTTTCAACACTTCCTTGATCCCAGTAAAGGCTTGAATAGTTGTTTCTTCCCATTTGATACTCTGATCCTTTTTCAACATACTAGTGATTGGGATAGTCAATTCAACAAAGTTAGAAATAAATCTCCTAATAAAATTTATCTTGCCTGAAAAAGGATTGAATTCCCTTTTTGGTTCTTGGAATAGGAACTTTGCTAATGGCTTCCACTCTCTCAGGATCAATCATGACCCCTTATTTTGATATAATATGTCTGAGAAACTTATCCTTTTGAACCCCAAAATGACATTTCTTAGGGTTCAGTGAGATACCATATTCCCTGCATCTTAACAACATCTTTTCTAAATGTTGCAGGTGATCACTTCTCTTCCTTGAAAAAAACTATCACATCATCCTGATACACAAAAATGAAGTCATTTATATATCTTGAGAATGCTACATCCATTTCTCTTTGAAATGTGGCTCCAACATTCATCAGGCCAAATGACATTCTCACGTACACATAGGTACCCCATGGAGTAGTGAAAGTAGTTTTGATTCTCTCTTATTGCTTCACAACCACTTGGTTATACCCAGAAAAACCATCCAAAGTAGATAACAATTCTGAACCTGTAACCAATTGCAACATGTTATCCATATTTGGCAAGGGGTAGTTGTCCTTAATTGATGCCTTATTTAAATTTCTAAAGTCAACACACAATCTTATGTCTCCGTTCTTCTTTTGAACAGGTACCAAGTTTTCCACCCATGAAGAGTACCTCATAGGTTGTATGATTCCTCCATCCCTTAAATTTTTCAACTCTTCTTGCATTTTTAGGGAAAGGAGTGGATTAATTGGTCTTTTATTTTTCCTAAATGGCTTGGCATTAGCCTCCAGGGGTATCTCGTGCTGAAAAAGGTCTTCCCTATATGCTTTCAATTCTGAATATGACCATGCCAAGCAGTCCTGGTACTTTTTTAACAACTGGACATATGCTTGATTTTCCTCTTTATCCAAGTTGCTACCTAACCATATTTTCTAAGGTTTATCCTTTGTGCCTAGGTTATGTTCTTCAACATCTCTCGAGGCTGACATGTGTCTGTTAACAATGCGGTCAACATTATCAAAATTTGATTCTAGTGCAACCAAACCTCTAGGAATAGTATTGGTTTTCAATTGAATAATGTCTTTACCAAATAGGGTCTCTTTTCCATCATTTTGCACAAACCATTGGTTCCCAATCCATACTTTGATTGGTAAATTCTCCTTTATTTTTCAAAAACCTTTGGACCTGGGCATCATCTTCAAAAACTTGCCAATGCTTGATATTATCAGGGACAGATGACCTAGTCAATATTTCAATATCATATTCACAATAGGGGGATATTGTACAATTCTCAAACCTTGATCCCAACACTTCCAACTTGTCTTCTACAGTATTGTATTTCCTATCATGGTGTATTATATTGAAAGAATAAAACATTTCAATTAATTCCCAAACTTGCATGCTTATATTGCTTCATTCTTTGATTTTTTGTTGCATACAACTTTCTAACTTGTTTGACTATCAACTCTGAATCCCCTTTAACAATAATATCTCTGACACCATACTTCCAAGAAATCCTTAAACCCAAGAGTAGTGCTTCATACTCTGTAATGTTATTTGTGCACTCAAAATTAAGTTTAAAAGAAAATTTAAACTCCTCATGGCTTGGAGATATCAGGACAACACCAACACCATTACCAAATCTAGAAAAATCCCCATCAAACATCAGAGTCTAGGGAAAACCAACCTACTCAGGATACTTGCACTCATCAATTTTATGCTCCTTAAAATCAGCATAACCCACAAAGTTATCAACATCAACGTCTGTGTACAATACTTCATAAGAAGCATTGTTAGGGTCCTCAATGAGGTGTAACATTTTCTTCTCACCATACAACTTCACAAGGTTTCCCTCAATTGGTATGGTTTCAAATGACATGTCCATTTGTATGCTTCCACCTACACTAGCTTCCCATTTTCTAAGCAACAACATTCCCCACTTAGCAGGACAGTCCACAATAACTACATTCATGGTTAAGCATTTTCCTGGATAAGTTGGTAGTTGCACTACCAATCCTTTGACATATCTAATTACTGGAACTTCTCTTGAATCCATAGTAGTACACTTCCCAAAAGTTGTTGTTACTTTGATATTTAACTCGTTCATCACCTCAAGAGGCATTACATTACATGAGGCTCCTGAATCAAACATACAGTTATGTACCAACCTATCCTTAATAATTAAAGTGGTATAAAATGGATCCACATCAAGCTGAGATTCAACCAGAGATGTACCCAAATATACCTCAGGTGATTCACCTAGTTCCTCCAATGCTTGTGGTACTTCTAATTCTATAATAATAGGAGGAATCTCTACATTGTTTACACTTTTTCCCTGAGTAATATTTTCTTCCTTAAATCCCAAATATTCAAATGCCCTTTTCCTATGCTCAGGGATCCTGAGTAATTCAAAAATGGGAATAGTAACCTTGATCTGACTCAAGATTTGGGCTATGTCACAAGGAATATATTTGGGCAAGACAGTATTAGGAGGAAGATTCACAATTTCATCTGATAGTATAGGAGTTTTCAGAGTCTAGGCATGGGCAGGAGCACAAGTTTTATTTAAGGTAATTAGGCCTTTTCTAGATGTATCTTTCTTAGGGGTTTCCTTCAGGATATTGGTAAGAACTAGAATTTTTGGCTTGGTTTGTGGCCCTCCCCCTTTGACAACCTTACTTCTAGTGTTATATTCTTTCTCCTAAGCAACTACTGCATTCATCAATAGTTGCATGTCCTCTTCGGAAGGGATTCCTCCATCATAATTTTTAATCATCAAAGCCCTTAAGTATTCAAAATCATGATTAGGTAAATCAAATGCTTGCACCATATCAATTTCAAAAGTATTAACAGGAGGAAGAGGTAATACCTAGTGAACACAATCCCAGAAATTTTCAACAGTTCTGGCACTTATCAATTCAGTTGAGGTTTCCCCTTGCTATGAATTCCCAGGGCACTCCATCATACACACATCACCATATGCCTCATCATCATTTGTTTCCTCAACTTCCTTATCTACATCACATGGGGAATGTGGTAAGAAACACCTATCACACCACTCAATAACATTGGCCTCTTCTACGGTAGCAATCCTAGCAGTCAAAGGATCAGGAACCAATCTATTTTCCCTGGGTTGAGGCTATTTATTTCTTGATCCCATGGGCCCCTTCCCTCTTTCATCTGATTTGTGATCACCTCTGGGATGATTTCCAAATCTCTCCTGACCATGTGGCTTGTGCTGACCTTGGGAACTCTGTCCTATCCCTTTTTCTGCTCTGGCCAATTTGTAGGATATCTCTTTAACCACTCTGGCCAAAGTCTTCATAACCTCTTCCAGATCCACAACTTTGTTTGAATAAGGCCTCTCAAGATTGATCAACTTGACACCCTCTCTCTTAGGAGGCTTTCTAACTACTTTGATGTTATTTTCTATTTGTAAGGCCATGGTGAAATCCTGCCTCAATGTTCTTGGGTTCTTATCTCTCAAGTAATAAGCAAACCTTTTTATCAAAAGCATCAGAATATTTTATCAAATAGGACTCATCACTTGGCCTTAGGATTATAGGTAACCTATTCAAGGTCTTGTTGAACCTAGTATTAAAATCCTAGATATATTCATTTGGGTTCTTCTTTATATTTTCAAACTTAGATAGAAGGAACCTGGGATCAATCTTATCCCCATATTGTAGTCTAAAGGAATTTTTCATCTCATTCCATGAGTCTATTGAATTATCTGGTAAATTCTTGTACTAATCACGTGCATCCTCTTCAAGAGTATGAATGAACAAATTTATATACACGTCTTCAAACTCAATTTCAAAATCTTCCATCATATTGACAAATAGTCTTAAATGTTGGTCACCAGTGATGGCGTTTATTCCCTTGAAATTTTGGCAACCTATTTCTGACATCTTGTTGGCACCATATTAGGATATCCAACCATACCTCTGGAAATTTATTGGTCCAAAAGTATTGACAACAAAAGGAGGTCTAGGTGGAGGCTGAGCCATATTGCCTTGAGGAGGTGACCTTGTAGGAGAATCAAAATGATAAGGGATGAGGGGTCTTTACAGCACATGAGTATAACTCTCAAAGTAAATATCCTCTAATGACTTAGTTTCTTAGAAAACCCTATCAACCTTGGAAGAAGCAAGGAAAAAATGAGAGACACACTTTTCAGACACAAATGATGGCCCCTCTCTAGTAGGGGAATTTAAATTTACAAGAGGACTACTTGGTTCATAAATCACTTGAAGATGTATGGTAATTTTTAACCACATATTGATCACCTTTCAAAATTGATATCTCCTTTCTTGATTCTTATTTTCCAACCACTTTCCAGACTTGTTTTCCTTCTGAATTTTCTTTTCCTAGTTTTGGAAATAACTTTCTAGTAGGATCCCTTGTGAAGAAATACCTTCTTCCCTCCAACTTTGCAAATATTAATGACAAATTTCACTTGACACAGGTTAAGACACTAATAATCATCAAAATTTTAAACCAATTTAGAGTCTCCACCAAGGATTCTCACCTTAGATGTGCAAATACACTATAAGTAGTTTGTCAAATGTCTATCAATACTTAATTTCTATAAAGCTTAGCAGATCCAACCTTCCTTTACCCACATTTATCACTATTGATGCAAATTTAGTACAATAACCGCTATAAACTAGAAATACTGCACAATGAACTTGTGATCTTGCACAAATCTTACAAATCTCAGCAAAGGATGATGTTTAAACAACTGTAATTGTACTTAAATCATGTAAGAAACATTACCAAGGTTGGTATGTGTATGCATTTGTAGAAATATTCCCTAGCAATGGTGCCAAATCGTGTTGGTACCCAAATTGATTCTCCCTTTGCGACTGAGAAGCACCATAATTTGAACAAGATGCTTGGAGATAGATAAATCAGAGTGTGAGTCATTTTGTAGCTGGGGAAGGATTTAGTTGACTCTTCATTCACTCAGGCCTGGAAGAAATGGATAGCACTGTGAACAGGGTTTGACCTACCCTGACTACTTTAGGTTGTGCCTTCAACTAGGGTGAGAGGACCCATTTTGTAACCCATATTGGTGGATGAATCTATGCATATTCATAGTATTTTTCTTTCCTTTCACAAAATTGATAGGATATCTTTAGAAGGTATGGTCAATACAGTGTAGTCTAACTCTCACAAGTTGTCACTTTAGAGGATGAAGAAACCTTCTAAACAAGATCCAGGTTACTAAAGGCAAGTGGTAAAAACAAATTGCTCCTACATATTGAGGTAAGGGATGGGTAAATAAATGAATTCCCTCAGCATTTATGAACAGACAGTGCAAGCAGGGGTAGTTCATGTATGGTTCATTTTCTAGATGTGTATTTTATGGTTGGGAAGTTAAGCAAGGATAAATTTGATTATACCAAATATCTGAGAACTTTAAACAAATGTTAACAGATCCACAAGGCAAAAATATGAATAGCTTTAAATAGTAAAGATGAACCTTCAACTAGAAAATTGTGCATCTATGAAATCTCAAAGACACACGGCTTCACACATTCTTTAAGGTTTTAACAAAAGGACTCGTGTTAAAGACTCAATTAAAATTTAGAAAACCCCTGCTATATCATGCTCATGATACACTCATAAACTGACAAACAATCTTTATCACTGAAATGAAAGTAAAGTGAATTTAAATCACTTATTGCATTATGAACTGAAATCTATCTTCACTAATGTAATTGCAAATTCCACAATAGTTGTCCCGAGGATGAGATTTTGTGTGATTTCAAATGATTTCTAATGTAAGATTGGAACACACACATAGATAAATATTTGAAAATATCTCAAGATGAAAATGGACATAACATAGTTCATTAATCTACATGAATTACTCAAGGTTTCTCAAATTTGATTAACAAGGGAAATTTTGTTTACAATATCAAATTTTTTTCAATGGCTATACATCTGCAACCAACTTGACATCATCAAATTTGAAAGGAACACAAGAAATAACTAGTTTCTCAAAATGTTTTCCCATAAAAATGGCTTCTCTCAGCTCCTCTCTCCTTTTTTCTCTCTGACTGAATTTTAGAAAAATTAAACCCCCTTTCTTCCATGGCCTTTTCATACTTTTATATCACTCAATTTATTTCAAATATTTTCCCACCAAAAATAAGAATATTCCAAGGAATACTTTGTTCACTCAAGGCCCAAATTGACTAAGTATAAAAACGGCCAGTGAAAACCTCCACGTGTCTCTTCGGTGCACTTTTGGTATGATGCTTAAAAGAAAGATACCCAAATGAGTGTAGGCCCTCCACATGATCAAATCCTAAGAAATTCGCACCATCTGTTGAAAATTCTAAGCATGGGAAGAGCCAGCGGAAGCCTCCACATGCCTCATCAGTGCAACATCAAAGGTTAAATCTAGAGGCAGGTCCCTAAACAAGTGCAGGCCCTCCATGTGGTCAGAGCTCGAGAAAGTTACACCGGCCATTGAAAATTCTAAGCATGGGCAGAGCCAACGGAAGCCTCCACATGCCTCATCAACGTAACTTCAAAGGTAAAATCGATAGGTAGGTCCCCAAATGAGTGTAGGCCCTCCACGTGGTTAGAGCTTGAGAAATTTGCACTAGCCGTTGAAAAGTCTAAGCATGGGCAGAGCCAGTGGAAGCCTCCACATGACTCATTAGTGTAACTTCAAAGGTTAAATCCATAGGTAGGTTCCCAAATGAGTGTAGGCCCTCCACGTGGTCATATTTTAACTGAAGCGGGCCTGGGAGTATGTACTTTTAGACATTTTGGTCCACCCATCTACTTTTGATGTTGGGCTCAACATGTGGCTTTACCAAATCGCCTTAGACCAAAGTGGGACTTTTGACCGAATCTTTTAGGAGGCTGCTTCTCTACCGATTGATCTGTGACAACATTTCACCCAAACTCTTTATTTTATTTTTCCTCAAATAGTTCCATCATGGATCTGCTAGCTAGGATTTATTCATATTTGGATCAAATATCAGTGAACTTAGGACATTGGAGAATAAAGTGTGCTTCTGTCTCAATTTACCATATACTGCTCAGTACACAAGTTCTCTCTTCCCAATGCTCCTTAGGTACTATCCACCTCCCTGTTTCACACCTATTTTTAGGTAACCTATGAGCTTGGTCATGGTAGTTTCCTCTAGGGGGAAAGAACCTATTTCAGCCAAGATGATTTCATAGGGAACTGTAGCTTTTGATTCTGAACTGGTGTGTTATAAGCCTTTTTTGGATTCTCTGTAGTTGTCTCCAATTTATATTTGTCATTCCACTAGCCCATACCTCTCAGCCATACACCAACAATTAGAATAACAAAAAACCCAAATAGAACCTTAGTGGTCTTCCAATCCCATAATTTAGTGTTTTTGCACCTATTTTAGAGTACAAAGAGGGCTTTCCATCATCCTTGTATTCGTTTCATCCTGCATATGTCCCACTTGAGATTGCTATGAAAAACAAGGCCTAGATTTTTGTACTT